>SJYC01004904.1:0-23699 GCA_006408675.1 Madoqua kirkii | reverse complement strand
ATAGAGTAGATGATCAATAAAGTCTCACTATTCCAAATTAGCCAGTTAAGTGAAGTGAAAGTTGCTCCGTTGTATCTGACTCTTTGTGAACCCATGCATTACATAGTCCATGGGATTTTCTAGGCCAGAATTCTGGAGTGGGTAGCCTTTCCCTTCTCCAGGGATCTTCCCAAACCAGGGATTGAACCCAGGACTCTGCATTGCAAGCAGATTTTAAACCAACTGAGCCACAAGGGAAGCCCATAATTATTAAATTAGGCAAGTGTTCTAGTAAACTGAATATTTTAGTTGCCCAAAGTTTATCATATATGCCTTCAAAATAACTTATTTTCAAGGAATTAGAGATAAGTACAATAATTTCAAGTATACTCATTGCCTTGTCATCTCTTGTGGTTTTGGTTTTTGATGATTAAGTAATAAGGGCTTTTCAGGTGGCACAGTGGCAAAGAATCCATCTGCCAATGCAGGAGACACGAGTTCTCTCCTTGGGTCTGGAAGTTCCCCTGGAGGAGCATATGGCAACCCACTCCAGTATCCTTGCCTGGAAAATTCCATGGACAGATGATCCTGGTGGGCTACAGTCCATGGGGCCACAAAGTCAGACAAGACTGTGCACACATGCTGTACATAGAGAAGATGAATCAGATGGATCTGAATCCAACGTTAGGGCTTTTCCAGTGGCTCAGCAGGTAAAGAATCTGCCTGCAATGCAAGAGATACAGGAGATGCAGATTCAATCCCTGGGTCAGGAAGATCCTTTGAAGGAGAAAACAGCAACCCACTTAAGTATTCTTGACTAGGAAATCCCATGGACAGAGGAACCTCGCGTGCTACAGTCCAAAGGGTTGGACATGACTGAGAGACTAAGCAAGCAATTCAATTTACCCTAATACATTCTCTAGAAGTAATTTTTCTTGATTAATTCTACTTATTGGTGTTTTCTCTTGTGTCTTCATCTCTCTTAGTAAAAATGGAGTTGAGAATAGCTTTGAATTTTAGCTGCTAGCTAATGTAAGTATTGGTTTAAGAAGGATGTAAATACATCACAAACTGCCTCTCTCCTCCCCTCCGTGAATAGCAACC
This sequence comes from Madoqua kirkii, assembly GCA_006408675.1. Lineage (NCBI taxonomy): Eukaryota > Metazoa > Chordata > Mammalia > Artiodactyla > Bovidae > Madoqua > Madoqua kirkii. The sequence continues at coordinate 22,616 of SJYC01004904.1, read as the reverse complement.
CTTCCATCCTCCACCCTCACCATTTGATCTCTTACCATTGGAACTGAGAGACATTGGAGGGCCTGACTGCTTAATGGTCAAGATAACTCAGAAGCAGGCAGGTTGCTTCCTAGAGAGTTAAGTGTGGCACAGAATGAGTATGAAGCATGGCTGAGAAGGAGAATGTCTGAACTAGCAAAGCAATTGTGGAAGTTGACCTCGAGGAATCAGTAAGATGTGTCAGTAATCCAGGGAGGACGACTCATTCCTGGGGATACCAAGAACACATAGAAAAAAAATTTAGACAAGACAGAGAGAAGGGTCAAAATTATTCCTAAGAGTATCACTCTTATTCCTCACTGCATGCTTTGCCCTGCAGTGGGTCATCTAGGTTTGATGACACAGAACTTGGTTGAATAGGTAAAAGGAGATTCAGAAAACTATGATGAAATGAATTTCCTTCTGGCTTACCAAAAGGCTTCAAAGGGTTAGCTAAGTATGGAAGCGGTGAGCCCTGGAAGCTAAAATTGCAGACGCTTCTCAAATTATGAAGGGGATAAGTTAACAAATGACCACATCAGGGCATAAGCACCATTAGTAGAAAGTTCATTTTAACTTCTAGGTGTGTTTAAATTATAACATTTACTCCCATCACCATCACCACCATCACCACTACCAACACTAACCAGGGGGCAGCGGCTGGACTCATTTATTTTCCTGTATTAATTTAATTCGTATGTTAATATAATCCTCATTATGGCCCATGAAGTAAATAACACCATCCTCATCTTACAAATGAGGAAAATGAAGTTTACAGGTAATTAATCCTCTTATCCCAAGGATCCAGCTGAAAGTATTAGTTGCTCAGTCATGTCTGACTCTGCGATTCCACGGACGATAGCCTGCCAGGCTCCTCTGCCCATGGAATTTTCCAGGGAAGAATCCTGGAGTAGCTAGTCATTCCCTTCTCCAGGGGCTCTTCCAAATCCAGGGATCGAACCCAAATCTCCTGCACTGTAGGCAGATTCTATATCATCTGAGGCACTAGGGAAGATAGGATAAGGGGCTGATACAGAATTCAAATCCAGGTTCTACTGAGGCCAAAGAGTGGCCCCTCATAGGAAATGGTGTTTATTTCCATGGGCAAAAATGGACTTCTTGGGACCAAGGGCAACTCTGGATTTTAGGGAAAATAAACAAACCACAGTCCCCATGCCTTGTCTTCCCAGCTGGACTTTTCAGTTTTGTTTGTGGTTACTTACTGCACTCTGCCTAAAACCCTGGAGTTGCTGGTGATCTTGGACATACTAAGTAACCTGTTCAAGCCTTAATTTCTTCTTTTTCTAGATGAAGGAATAACATTAACACTCTGAATTTTTTTTATCTTTAAGACTCTTTGGCTTTATTAGCATCTATATCCAGTGTGCGTGGAAATTATAGACACAGCTGGAGATACAGCACTGCCAATGGCGGGCTTGCCACCTCAAGGGTCCCCTCCAGGCTCTGAACTCCTCCAGAGCAGACACTATGTCGTTCATCTCTGTACCGCTGCCCAGCATCTCCCCATGCCCTACTCTCTGTTCCTGTATTAGAGATGCTCAACGAATGTTTATCAAAATTATATATAAGATGGGAGCTAGTCATGATAGGTAGTTATACAAAACAGAATGTGGCAAATACCTTAGAAGTGACACAGCGTAATGAGATAGATCACTGGACAGGAACGGAATATCAGCTGGAGTGATCAGGAGGCATTCATGGAAGAGTTGCTTCTCTCTTTGAAGGATGGCCAGGCCTTGATAGGCAGACAGGGGCAGCATGAAGAATTTGAGAGACACGAAAGTTCCCTGTCATCTAGTTTTACTGACAAGTGGGGGATATGAGATGGTAGCAGCAGATAATACTAGAAAGGAGAGTGGAGTTAAATTATTAAACACCTTAAAGTTCTGAGCCTTAGATTGTAGGCTTTTGTGTAGGAAATGGGGAGCCAGTGAAAGTTCTTAAATGAAAAAGTGGCATCAGGGGTGACGTCATACTTATAATCCAATTGACATTGGACATTGTACAGAGGGACTGCCAGATGTTTTCTTTGATTTAATCTTATTTAACTTATGACTCAAAACAACTCTGCAAATTAGATAGCTTTATTGTGTGATAATTATATCTCAATAAAAATACGTAATGAATAAATTCTCCAATTTTGAAATGAGGGTGTATAAGCTTCCACCCCCAAAACCACCAACCAAAATCAAAACACTGTCATCTCCTAAAGCTTCATTTTAACTTTTGTGGGACACCACTTTTACCCTCAAAGATAAGAAAGAAGGAAGAAAGAAAGAAGGGAGGGAGGGAAGGAAATCTCAAGTTAGCACACACACTTTTCTGGCTGGATGAGAAAAAAAAATTGTAGTGGACTCTAAGCCCAACATCTGTCCAAATGAAGTCAGATCAAATGACCCATTATTGAGTTTTAGGCTTGTATAAGACACCTGTTACTCCCAATGCCATCTCTTTGACCAGGTATATGAAGATCTTTTTAGGTTTCTGAATTCAACTTGGCAGTTTTTAAACTCTGTGTATACTATGTCTCCAAGCAACCCATCCCACACACACACACACACACACACACACACACACACACACATTTTGCACACCCCCCCAAAGGTAAAAGTTCCAGGACTAACAATGTTGCTGCTAAAACATTTCTTGAGACAGTTCATTTAAGAAGATTGCTTCCTGTGGGACACACCTCTTGGAGTTAGTTGAGTGTGTTAAAGAGATTTATTTCCAGATGAATTGGCTTATAAATATGAATCAGCCCATGAAAGGCAGTCCATAGGGCAAGTCTTGAGGGAACTATCTTTTTCTACTTTAGGGATTGGTCTATGAAATATCTGATAGGTAGTACCTTTTCTTGCTCCCAGCCTTGGGCATTTTAGCTCACACAGAGCACGACCATTCTTCTCGGGGTACTTAAGACAGCCATCCCCAGGGTCCTGTAAATTCGTAATTAGACAGTTGAGATTAGGAGGTTAAGAAAGCTGACACAGAGAGAAGACTTATACCTCTGTAAGCAACTTTCTATTGGCTGAGGATTTCTTAAAGCGCCGTTTTAGTTGTCTCTTGAGAGCCACTTCCGTCCTCCCATCATCCACCAAGAGAAAACTAACAAGACAGAGCTGGCAAGCGTGCCCAGTATTGAGTAAGTGTGGGCTTCAGCCTTCAACTCTTCTTTACAGAAGGACTTCTTGGAACTGAACGGAGAAGATAAAGTTGTAGTCAGGTTAACATGAGAGAAAAAAATACAAAAAGCCACTCCAGGACTTTAACTTAGATTCTAATGCAAGCCTCTTGTTTGAAGTGCATCATTTAAAGACTGCAAGTTTCTCTTTGTTTCTGGAAGTTTTATTGACTGCTAGCTCCTGACTGCTGTTTACCTTAGAAACTGTTAGAAAAAAATGCAAAGCTCTGTTCTTCTGAGGGAGGTGGGCAGGGAGTCTGTTCTGTGGTGTTAATGGGAGATGGCGCCATAGACGGTTCTGGAATCAGGAGGCCAGCTTGAGGGCTGGGGCAGAGTTGGTCTGTGACCAGTGAGTTTATCTCTAGGAGCAAAGAACACCCCGATGATCTCTTATCCCCACCTCGAAGCCCTGGGTCTGAAGCTCTTTACAGATTGAATGAACCTCAGATTCACCCAGCAGCTGCTGTCAGGGCAAAGACTGGGGTTAGATCAACCTGAGAGGCCTATTAAGTTGGTAGAAACTTCCAAAAGGTCTCTGCAGCGAGGAAACCTTGCTCCTGGATTTGTACAGAATTTGAACATGTGTGCGTCATTCTCAAGGGCTGTCAAGGAACCCCAGAGGCAGGAGGCGAGGTTGTGAGGTGTAGCCTGGGTCCTTCTGCCCAGCATCCTCCCCACTGGAAGTGCATTCTTTCCTGCCTGAGTCCTTTGTAGCATCTTCCATTCTGGAACACTCCTGCTTATCTGTTCTGAGTTCCAGAAGGCCCTAGAACCCCTTCTTGGAACAAAGATACCCTGGGGGATTTGGGGAGAGTTTTGGAGTGCCACAGAGAGGTGGAATAACACACCCATTGGGGTTGATGCTAGCAACGGCCAGCTCGTGGGGCTTCCTCCAACTGAGAGGAAGAGGCACTGTCGTTCTCCCTCTGAGCTGGCCAGGGATATGGCAAAGACAGGTGCAGAGAGCAGGATGAGAATCACAGAATCTGATAAGCAGAAGCAGGTATATCTTCTCATCTGCTTGTTGGTAAGGACTTCAGATCATTTCCATCGCGGATCTCAATATAAATGCTTTGGAATCAACCAGGCATGAGCTGAAATGCCAGCTCTTCCACTCACCTCCCTGAACCCCCATTTCTTTATCCTTCCTTATCCCATCTTGCTAACTTAGCCTCTGAATGGCTACTCCAGGTGAAGCATACCTAGAAGCTATTTATATGCATTAACTCATCTCATCTTCACAGCTATTCTAGAGTCTGTGAGCTCCCATCCAACCAGTGAAGACACTGAGGCACAGAAAGGCTGAGTAACTTACCCCAAGTCACATAGTCAACAGACAATTGAATAGCGATTTGGATCCAAGTGTACAGCTCCAGCCTCCATGCTGTGGACAATTTAGGTTGCTTCTGCAGGATTAGGTGAGAAAGCAAAGCCATGGATATTCCATGAGTAATCATCATTACCGCTCCAAGTCATCAGCAAAGTAAATGAATCAGTACCTCCTGAGCATTGTTTTTTAAAACTTAGAAACCCAAGTAAGCATCTTACCACCACCTAAAGCCCAGTGCACTATAAACTTTTTGACCATGATCCCCCCAAGTTGGAAAATATTCTTGAACACAGGAGCATGCATCCCGTAAATACGTATACTTGTATAATTTGTATACAAATTAGTGGGATGGGGGAGCTGGTGGGCTGCCGTCTATGGGGTCACACAGAGTCGGACACGAAACGACTTAGCAGCAGCAGCAGTTAAACATATGCTCATTATAAACACAAGGAAATCAGAAATTCAAAAGAAGATTTAAAAATAGAAGTTTAATCATCCGTGCTCTCCAGGAGATGATCTTGCTCACTCTACTTTGAAGACCACTGAGAAGCTCATACCTTCCATCTGGCACACAGACCTGAAGAGGGAGCCCAGCCCATCAGATTACCCCACCCCACCACATTGACTCACTCTTGATCCTTTCAGTCCAGGTTCTAAACCCAGTCGTCTCCTAGTGTGGTTCCAGGGCCGGTCATGGGCAAATCTGTGAGTTCATCAAAAGAGCATCTTCAGACTCTCTTATTTCTGTTTCTTCCTTCCCTCATGACACCATGCTCTGTGCCCTCTCAGTGCCTGGTGGTGACACATTCCTCCTACTTGAACAAAAATATGTAATTTCCATCAACCTATGTGAACTTGTCTCTCGTAGGGTTATTTGCATTTCAAACCTTATCTGTGATGAAATTCAAAAGCTCATTTTCCTCAACAGCCAAATGGCGATGAAAATTCCTTGTGTAAACAAGTACAGTCATGTTTAGATGGGGAATCATGATGATGTCCAGCACAGAACCTAGAGGGCACTGAGCGCCCCATATGACATGCGTGGCGATGGAGTCTGAGACTAGAAGGGAAGACTCTACTCTTCTTTACAGGGAAGCCAAGTAAGAGAGATTTTACCCAAAGATGACACATTTGTTGTTGCTCAGTTGGTAAACATCATGTCCAATTCTTTGTGACCCCATGGACAGCAGCACACCAGACTCCCTTGTCCTTCACTATCTCCCACAGTGTGCCTAAACTCATGTCCATTGAGTTAGTGATGCCATCCAACCATCTCATCCTTTGTCACCCCCTTCCCCTCCTGCCTTCAATCTTTCCCAGCATCAGAGTCTTTTCCAATGGCTCAGCTCTTCACATCAGGTAGCTCAAATATTGGAGCTTGCTTCAGCATCAGTACATGTAATGAACATTCAAGGTTGATTTCTTTAGGCTATATCCTGCTAAACTCCATCCAAGCCAAATGACACTAGGTTGGCTGCTAACTTCCTGGATCTTCCACCCACCAAGAGACTTGGGGTGAGTGGTACCAAGATGGGGATGCAGCCTTTGGCTTCCTCATTGGAGGAGGGGGTCCTAATATTGACTCCCTGTAGCTTATTCTCCCCAACCTCAGGGCACACACAGGCCTTAGCTCCCCTCCTCCTCAAAGCCCCTTTCTGCTCCTGGGCCTCCCTGACCACTCATGAGAGAGCCACCAGGCTGAGGCCAGAGAAGTGGGGGAGGGAAGCTTGTCCCACAGGACTGAAGGGCAGCTGTTTATATTATAATTAAGGTTTTATAGCATAAGCTGAAATGTAGCTTGACTATTCCAACAAGGCGCTGGAGGTAATTACCACTGCTAGAGGCGTTCTCCACTGCCAATTATTTCCCTCCTTAATTGAATAACTCAGGCTGCATTGTAGAGGGGCAGGAAAAGGCAGAGGTTGCTCTGGAGGAGGAGGGCAAAAAACAGAGGCTGTTCCTTCAGAGACCATAGGACAGCTCAAAGTTTAACACACCTTTCTCTTAACATCCTTCCCGGGGTGTGTGGGATGGAGGAAAAGAACGTAGGTCCTCTAGTTCCACCATTGACTGGCTTGGGCAGATTCCTTAAACTCCTTAAATCTGTTCCTTCATCCATAAAATGGGTCTAATTGAAGTGGAGACTTCACAGTACTCTTTTGATAATTAAATAAATGGTAATTATCTGGGCACACAGAGAATATCAAATAATTCTGGCTTATGGAAATGGCACCAACAGAGGGTGTTGCCATGGTGGGGGGGAGTGCTTTTGTCTTCTCTAACCAGAAGGGGGAAACTGAGGCAGAAAGCACATCTCAGTCCATGTGAAAGAGCTTGGTAAGTGAGGGCCAACACGGCAGGAAGTGCTTACAGGGAGTAAATTACTGTGAGTTGTAAAAGAAGGGCCCCTCTCAAAGAAGTTAGGTCCCTAGATGTCCAGTCCCCAGGAGGGTTCACTGACCTCTCCCCTCCTCTGAGGCTACACAAAGTGCCCAGCATTGGGCACAGAGCCCTGGTCACTTCCCCAGATCCAAGCAAACCTGTGATTAATATCACATACATTTGCAGAACACTTTCTCCTTTTTAAATATTCTACTCCCACACATGCTATCTCTTTTAATTCTCATAAGCACCTTGAAAAGAAAAGTATCATTCCTGGTTAATAATCTAGGAAATGGAGGCCAAGTGAGATTAAATAAATAGCATAAGTCAGTCAAGGGCTAAAACACAGGTCTTCTGCCTCCAACTCCCCGCTGCTCTGTGGGGGGAGGGGCAAGTCTACGCCCACTCCCTTCACCCTGTCCAGATTCTTGGCCATTGAGATCACAGAGTGTGTTTCAAACATCTCAAAAGTCAGAGATGAGAGTGAGTCTCAAAATTTGGTGCGTGTTGGAGTCTCCTGGGGAATGTGTTTGAAAATACATATTCCACAGTCATCCTCCCAGGGATTCTGACGACCTGGGTCTAAGAGGGGCCCAGGAATCTGAAGTTGTAATCCCTGAGTCTTTCTGGTTTCAGTGGTTCAAAAGTCACCCACTGAGAAACACTGGACTGAGAGGACTCAGTGGGTGCCTAAGAGGGGACCTCTGAAGTACCACCAATTTGACCTCAGTTAGTTGACTTAAACTTTCTGAACATTAGTTTCCTTAAGTGCAAATAAAGACAGTAATATTTACCTATGATTATTTTGTGAGAATTAAATGAAATAATGCATGTAAGGTGCTGAGCATGATGGCCAACACATGTAAAGTGCTCAGCTATGTTAGTAATTATTGACATTACTGGGGCTGTTGTCATTAATACTGAGATACAGCCAAGCCTGGTGCTATTCAAAGGATATATTACTATAGCTTAAAACTTTATCATCTTAAAGGAAATCAGTCCTGAATATTCATTGGTAGAACTGATGATGAAGCTGAAACTCCAATACTTTGGCCACCTGATGCAAAGAAGTGACTCATTTGAAAAGACCCTGATGCTGGGAAAGATTGAAGGCAGGAGGAGAAGGGGACGGCAGAGGATAAGATGATTGGATGGCATCACCAACTCAATGGACATGAGTTTGAGTAAACTCTGGGGGTTGGTGATGGACAGGGAGGCCTGGCGTGCTGCAGTACATGGGGTCTTAAAGAGTCAGACACAAATGGGTAACTGAACTGAATTGAAAACTTTATCATTTGGAGTCATTAAGTCTATAGAAAATTGGGATATATAAGGGACATAAGTAGGATCTGATAAACTTAAATCATTTTTAAATGAGTGACTCAGTTATACTCATTTAGTTGCCTGGGGGTGGGATGCTGGTAGACATGCAACTATTCAGACAAGCAGTAGTTTGCTCTCTAATTTGCAGATGCTGATGAACAGTAGGAAAGGGAGGCAATTGGTGGATAAGCCAAGAAGGATTTCTTGAGAATTGGCTTTCAATTGATGTGCTCGGCACTTTCAATCAACAGCAGACAGCACTGATGTGGACAAGAACATTGGGACCTGTCCCCAGTCATACCAAATTCCTAATTATCCCTATTCTCTGACACTTTAGCAAGTGCCTCTGAGGACCCCTGTTGTTATTTAGTCTCTATGTCTGCCCAACTCTTTGCAACCCCATGGACTGCAGCCTGCCAGACTCTTCTGTCCATGGGATTTCCCAGACAAGAATACTGGAGTGGGTTGCCATTTCCTTCTCTAGGGAAGGCAGCGGTTGAACCTATGTCTGACCCAGCGGTTGAACTCATATCTCCTGCATTGGCAGGCAAATTCTTTACCTCTGAGCCGCCAGGGAAGCCCATTCTGGGGACCCCAGGTGCCTTCAAATAGGTCTGATGTTTGAGCAGAAGGGGAATCTGTTCTCCTTCTGGGGAAAGCTTGCCCTGAGGCTGTCCTACAAAGTCCTAGGACCGTTTCCTTCTGGAGGAAAGAAGAAGAACTAGCAGAAGAAAGTAAAATAAATGGAGCTAAAATGGACATGAACTTGAGCAAATTCTGGGAGATGGTGAAGGACAGGGAAGCTTGCTGTGCTGTAGTCCACGGGGTTGCAAAGAGTCAGACACAGCTTAGTGACTGAACCACAACAACAAGAGATGACCTAAGGCAGTCTGTCTGTCCCCCAGTCTCCTTTGCTCCTCTGAGGCATAAAGTGGCAATGTCAGCAAGAACTACAAGGCTCCCTCACCTGACCATGGGGGCCTGGACTTCATCAGAGAGCCTCTCGGAAATCTATCATTTCACCCGGTCCCCCTCCCTCCCACACTTTACTGTGGCCAACAGACACATGAAGCCAAATTCCTGATTAGAGAAGGCCCAGATCTTGGGTTCATTCTGGCATCTCTGGAGCTGTGTCCAGAGAGAGGACCCTTAGCATTTGCACAACCCAATGGGATGAGGGCAGGCGGGCATCAGTGCTGAGTGGAAGGCTTCAGTCTCCACCCTCCCTTTGGAAACCTGGACCCCACAGGACTTTGCTGGGTGGCAAAAATCTACTCCAGAGAATTGCTTTATGTTTAAGCTATGTGGGCAGCAGCCTGCATATTGGGAATTGAGAGCCCCTGAAAAATCTTACCCCCAAAACCACTTCCCTCCAGGTAATTGGATTTTTGTCTCCAAAATGGTCCTCTCCTGGCCCAACACAGTCAGTTCTTCTCCACCCTTTAGGATCTAAGATCCTGCAATGACCCAGGAGCAGAAAGGGTCCTGCCGTGGGGAAAAGGCTACAGAACCTGAGACTTGAGTCAGTCTCCTGCTGAGTTTTCTCTAGAATACTGTCTCTGTCTCCCTTTTCCCGTGTCGATCCTTTAAGACCTTCACTTGTCTGTGCCACCTAGTCATCTCTGAACCGTGTGCGATGCCAGCTCAGTGCTGGGCACACAGAAGGCTCACGAATGAATGAACAATGCAGAGGGGCTCCGGGAGCACCGATCGGGGGAGGGAGCACCATGCTCGTTCCTGGCCTTCTGTTGCCCCCGTGGAAGCCCAGAGGGAAGCAGACACTGTAAAGAAAAGGTTGTTAATGTTTTACCCAAAGTCCAGCTCCACAGTAACGCTCTTTGTTTGTGCTAACTGGTGGCAGTAAATGTGGTAAAGGCCCGTGCTCGCCTGGAAATCTGCTGCCTTTTATATAAAAAGAGTCAAGACTGCCTCTACGGTTCAGTCCTTGTTTTCTCTCCCTTCTCCTGTATCCGTGTCTATAATCTTCTCCTCTCACAGGTCCAAACAGCTTACAACCAGCGTCACCTTGCTGCTGCTGCTGCTAAGTCGCTTCAGTCGTGTCCGACTCTGTGCGACCCCATAGATGGCAGCCCACCAGGCTCCCCCGTCCCTGGGATTCTCCAGGCAAGAACACTGGAGTGGGTTGCCATTTCCTTCTCCAGTGCATGAAAGTGAAAAGTGAAAGTGAAGTCGCTCAGTCGTGTCTGACTCTTAGCGACCCCATGGACTGCAGCCTACCAGGCGCCTCCATCCATGGGATTTTCCAGGCAAGAGTACTGGAGTGGGGTGCCATTGCCTTCTCCAAGCGTCACCTTGGTGCCCTGCAATATACCTTGCCCCTTGTCTGTTTCCTTCCCCATCACCCCTCACCCCCAAGCTAGTCCCTCTAGGGCAGCAGATTAATAAGGCCTCCTTTCCCGGCCCACTCAGATCTCAGTTTTCAGATGATTCATATCCTCGGAGGTAAAACGATCGAGAATAGGAAATGCCCATGTGATACTGCTGCTTCAGACATGACAGGGGTGGGCAGGATGGAGGCTGCCTGCTTCACCGAGAGCATGGAGCTGGGAGAGGCTGCCCCCGATGGGGAATTTTATATTTGATTTAATATGATCATTTGGGGAATAGAAGGCGATAGTTCTCTTAATTTCCCTCAAGAAGAAACTTCTCCATGATAGGTCTGTCTGCTCTTGATGAGTTGTTAACCTCCAAAAGGAAAACATCAAGGTTGCATTCAGGCACTAAAAACCTGCTGGGCACAGGAAGTGCCCCTGTTGGTCAGACAGTTGCTCATGGTCAGTAACTTTCGCTGGTGACCCAGGGGTCAAAGTCTCACCATCCGCTGTGTGTCCTCTGACCACTTAAGAGCGTTTGACAGTACACTCCTTCTGTCCTGCTTGAAGAGCTTTCTTTATTTGGTTTCCAGGGACTCCTGGTTTTCTCCTGATATCCCAGACACTCCTTTGCTGAGTCTTCCTCCTCTTCTTAATTCTTAGTAGTTGAAGTAACTCAGGCTCAGTCCTTGGAACTTTATAATTCTACTTTTCTTTGTCATCTGTCTCACTCATAGAGTTAAGGATCTGGTTGCATTGTAAGAAACATCTGATAGTTAATCTTTTTCACCGAAATGGAGATGTCACTGGTCCCACCTAATACTAAGTCTATGTGTGTGTGTGAGTGTGTGAAGTCGCTCAGTCGTGTCCAACTCTTTGTGATCCCGTGGACTGTAGACTGCCAGGCTTCTCCGTCCATGGGATTTTCCAGGCAAGAATACTGGAGTGAGTTGCCATTTCCTTCTCCGGGGGATCTTCCTAACCCAGGGATTGAACCTGGGTCTCCCGCACTGCAGGCAGATGCTTTATCCTCTAAGCCACGAGGGAAGCCATGCTAAGTCTATGATAACTGCCAAATCCCTCTCTGTATCTCTACCCCTGACCTCTTCTTTTGCTCCAGGCTCACTTATCCAGCTGCCTACTTGACACCTCCTCTTGGGTGGCTAATAGACATCTCCACACTAACCGAAGCAGTTCAGAGCAGGAATCCAGGCTTCCCTGCCATGTTTGGTCCTCTCCCAGTTCCCTCATCTCAGCTAAGGTACAAGTCACTCTTTCAATTGTTCAGGTCAAAAACCTAGCAGGCACCCTCTCCTTTTCTCACTTGCCCCAGAATTAAATTCTTCTCCCTCTAACCTCTCATCTCACATCTTCACTCCTAGCACCCTGTAGTTGTTGCCTGGATTTGTGTGGCAGCATCCTAACTGGTTTCTGCCTTGACTCTTGCACAGCTATAATCTAGTCTCTGTTCAGCAACAGTCACTGTGATCCTCCCAAAGCATAAAGTCATGTCACGCAATTCTTCCCCCAACCCCAGATCTTCCAGATACACTCAAAATGAAATCTAAACCCCTTGAAGTGAAGTGAAGTGAAGTCGCTTAGTCGTGTCCAACTCTCTGTGACCCCATGGACTATAGCCTACCAGCCTCCTCTGTCCATGGAATTTTCTAGACAAGAGTACTGGAGTGGATTGCCATTTCCTTCTCCAGTCTAAACCCCTTACCCTGCCAATTTTCTGGCCTCTGCCTGTCTCTCTAGCCTCCATCTACTTCACCTTCTTGACTCGGCTGTCAATCAAGGCCTTTGTACCTCCCATTTTCTCTGCCCCTGACATCTTCACTCCATTCCTTCAAGTGTCTATTCAGACATCACCTCCTCTAGGAAGGCTGTCCCAGACCATCTTATTCTCAGGTAACAGCCTACTACGAATCACCTGAGCAGCATGGGGGTCCCCACGCTCTATCCCTTCTGGGTTCAGGGTACGTGGGTCTGAGTGAGAGCCCAGGGATCCAACTGTTTCAAGAAGCCCTTCAGGAGTTCTGAGGTACGTGGTTCATTCTGTGGGAAACACCATCTAGAAAAGGATGGGAACGTTCCTAGAGGAGGGTTAGTGGCCACGCCCAGCCATGCTTCCTTCTCTAAGAGCAGCGCGAGCGCGAGCGCAGCACCACTTTTAGGAGAATTTAAGCACATCAGGTAACACATGATGAAAAGGAGGAACTATTGCCCTGAGACTCACAAGTGGATGGTAGATACTAAGACTTTTTTTTTTTCCTTTGGCTAATAATCTGGTTTTTAAAAAATATTTTAAATTTAAATTGGAAGATAATTGCTTTACAATGTTGTGTTAGTTTTTGCTATAAAACAATGTGGATCAGCCACAAGTATACATATATCCCCTCCCTCTTGAGCCACCCTCCCACCCTATCCCAACCCTCTGGGTCATCATGGACTACTGAGTTGAGCTCCCTGTGCTATACTGCAGGCTGATAATCTTAATATTTTTCTTTCCCCTGGGGAATAAGTCACTCCCCACACCATGACTTGCCATCAACAAAATAATGAAGCTTTCTCAGGCAAACTTTTCTCCTGTAAATGGCTTTCTAGGACACCCCCAGCCCCACCTGCTGTTTCCTCTAAACACCGTTTAGTAAGACTTTCCTGGTGGTCAGCAGTTAAGACTCCACACTTGCAACGCAGGGGCCGTGGGTTCAATCCCTGGTCAGGGAACTAAGATCCCACGTGCCCCACATTGTGGCCAAAATAAATAAAGAAATAAAAGTGAAAAAAAAATTACTATTTAGCTTCTAAGGCTCTAATTTCGAGGAAATTCCTTCCTCTCAGAATAAATGAGAGTCATCAAATGTTGCTGCTGAAACAGAATTTTGGGACAAGTCCGTCCAGCACTATCACTCTACAGACAGGGAGGCCAGACGACTGACTAGTTACAGAGACTGGGTCCACTCTTCCAGGGATGGATGTGCCCACATGAGCAGACCACATAGACCCACAGTTCACAGAGCACCCAGCGTGTCCCTTCTCCCTGCAAGGCCACATCACACAAGTAAGCTGACCCTGCAGGCATGTCTAGACTCTCTTCACTGGATTTCCCATTAAAGAGATGTTGGAACAGTTTTTTTTTAATCTCCAGAAATAAATGGATATATCATATAGCAAAAATACAGCAAAGAGGCTGGAAAAATCCACTGTGCACATATTTTTTAAAGTTATAAATAAACAGGATAGTTAGAAACCAGATTAAACTCCCAATTTGAAAACGGGAAGTGGAAGATAAAAGCACGGACCTACTCGTGACTTCCGCTCTGGCCCAATGGAGAATCCTCTCCTGGCTACACAAGCCCTATGGACTTAAAAAAAAAATTACTATTTAGCTTCTAAGGCTCTAATTTCGAGGAAATTCCTTCCTCTCAGAATAAATGAGAGTCATCAAATGTTGCTGCTGAAACAGAATTTTGGGACAAGTCCGTCCAGCACTATCACTCTACAGACAGGGAGGCCAGACGACTGACTAGTTACAGAGACTGGGTCCACTCTTCCAGGGATGGATGTGCCCACATGAGCAGACCACATAGACCCACAGTTCACAGAGCACCCAGCGTGTCCCTTCTCCCTGCAAGGCCACATCACACAAGTAAGCTGACCCTGCAGGCATGTCTAGACTCTCTTCACTGGATTTCCCATTAAAGAGATGTTGGAACAGTTTTTTTTTAATCTCCAGAAATAAATGGATATATCATATAGCAAAAATACAGCAAAGAGGCTGGAAAAATCCACTGTGCACATATTTTTAAAGTTATAAATAAACAGGATAGTTAGAAACCAGATTAAACTCCCAATTTGAAAACGGGAAGTGGAAGATAAAAGCACGGACCTACTCGTGACTTCCGCTCTGGCCCAATGGAGAATCCTCTCCTGGCTACACAAGCCCTATGGACTTCGATAGAATCGTGGCCTTTCAGGACTGGAAAAGATTGCAGAGATCAGAGACTGTCTAGGCCAACTTTTAACACTGGAGATGGGGAAACTGAAGCTCAGAATTGTGCTTGCTTGAGGTCACACAGTTCGAATGTGTTAATCAACCAGGGCTATTCTTCCAGCCACTGAAGGAACCACAATGGATGGGTTATTCGGTCTCAGGCAAAGAAAACTTATTACCTAATAGTTTGATGTCTTTTCTGTATGGTATAAAAACTCAAACGAATCACTTAGTAGGGAAATGTAATCACAGTTTTTAATTAACGTAAAGTCTCTGCAACATTTTTTGGTTGTTGTTATATTACTTCTATACAGTGTAAATCAATTAGGTGAAATGGGCTAGTGGATCAGCGTGGAGGTCAGTCCCTGGATGAGTAATTGCTCTGTTGCTGAGATTAACACCTTCTCATGCTATTAGGACTGCTGATGTAGCTTCAGTCTTTGAAGACTACAATTTAGGGACTATCCATTCCAGCTGTCTCCATTGCTGCAGCCTCCTACATGCAAACAATTGTTGCACTAAGTGCTGCATTTAATTAAAGGCCCTTCCCCTGTCATGGGTATAGTCAGAGGAAAGACAAGAGACCTCATTTGTTTAAGAAACACACACACACACACTTCTTACTGGTGATTAGTTAGCCTTAAAGCAATCAGGATTTAAAGTCAGGGAGGCCACCAAAGAAGGATAAGATATTGATGACTTTTGAATTAGAAATTGCGAAGTGTACATCACCTTTCCTTACAGGACTTAGTAACAAGCCACAAACGAAGAATACGACCCTGGGTTTCTTCTCCCTTTAAAGGATCACTTTTCAAAGATTGGCTTTCTCTGCTCTTCCCAAAAGACTGACCAAGCCTCTCACCTGAATTGTGTTTAACTACTAGATTCTTGGGTGAGAGGCCCGAATTCAGAGATGGATGGGACAGGTTGGGTGAGGCATGGACGAACACATTTAAGTTGGTTATAATACCGAAAAGAGAAATTCATCTACAATGTAGCTTTGCTTCCACTTTAACAAAGGGAAGCTTTTCCTGGGATAGTTCTTACTAGAATAAGAGACAACCAAAAAAAAATCAAACAGGCAACAAATAATTTTACCATTACCAGGTAATATGTGTTAATTGCTCAGTTTATATACTCAGAATGACATACCATTAGAGACTGTGTATGCATTGTAACTAGAGCATTAATAAATTTAAAATGTGCCTATTAGGATGACAGCTTTGGAGGTGCAAAGGAATAACAGTTATCACTTGGCAGAAGCCGATCTCACCCCATCTGCCGAGACTTTGCATACATTTTCAGCTTCCTGAGCAATGATTAGGCCTGTCAGAACCTCTTTAACCTTCTAACTGCTGGTCCCCACTGGCCGTAATTAGAGACTAATGAATTCAGAAGATGCAGGCCGTGAGGAAAACTGCCTTGACAGTTTGTGTACAAATTAAGCCCCAATTACTCCATGCATCTTTTGCATCGCTGATACAAGTCTCTGTTATTATTTTTGAATATGGTCATTTTAGCAGAAACGAAGAACTTGGCTAATGTATTTTGTCATTTTTATGGCTCGTCATAAAGAAAAAACATACTGGGCGGGTCATGAATATGTGAAATAAACTACAGTGGATTATAAAGAGAAATTAATTTTCCTCTTGGGAATACCCTGCCACCCTTTTATCCCCCCTGGTGGATATGCTTATTAACATGGTTATTGTTATTCAGATAATATCTGCCATGGAAGGAGCCTGACTAACCAGCAGGTTGTTAGGCTCAGGTTTAGACCCCGAGTAAGGAGCATTTAAACATGCTGTCTCCCACCTTTCCTCCTGGCTCTAAAGACTGCTTGGCGCACGCTGGAAGAAACTGTGTCGTCTGCCTTTACCTGCCCTGCACCATCCGTGTCCACGGCAAACGTCTGTAACTCCAAAAGGTGTGATTTTCAACCAGTACAAAGCTTCAGTGTCACATTCTCTTCAAAACTCTTGAAATGATATTTAATCTTGTCTTGGTCTCCATGGGTCAACCCAACAAGATAGTCAGTCTCAGTCATTTGGAGGATCCCTTCCCTTACTCTGTGAGGTCACATGAGAATCCTGGCTTCAATGTCCCCAGAAAGGCAGAGGGGAAGGTGGTCATTTGTACAGGATGTTCATCACCTTTATGGCCTTTCTTTAGCCGTAAGATGCTACTGCTGAGAGCTGGTCCTGCTGTCTGTCTGTGGGCCCTACTGCTCCAGGCAGCTCAGCGATTCCGTAGGCCAGCAGTCTCTCCCCTCTGAGAACCAGTCTTCTGCAGCCATCCTCCACTGATGTTCCTGTGTGCTGAGGGACTCCCGTCTCTGCCCCCTGCCCCTGTTCTGCATTGATTTCAGAGAAAGTTAAAACTTTCTCTTCTGTCTCACCTCTTCAGCTCAAAGCACTTTCCTCCATCCCCTCCCGGGGAGGTGGAATAATCCTCTCCCACCCAAGCAGCTACTTCCTAATCCCTAGAACCAGAGGCTATGGTATTTTACATGGTAAAAGGGAATTTGCAGATGTGCTAAATAAAGCATCTTGAGATGAGCAGATTAGCTGGGTGGGCTCAATTTAATCACAAGAGTCCTTATAAGAGGGAAACAGGAGGATTAGAATCAGAGGGAGGGGATGTGAAAATTGAAGCAAGAGGTTGGCATGATGAAGGAGGGGGGCATAAACTAAGGAAGCCAGGGACTTCTAAAAGCCAAAAAAGGCCAGGAAACTGATCTAAGCCTCCCGGAAGTTTCCAGAGGGACCTCCCCGGTGGCTCAGTGGAAAAGAATCTGCCTGCCAAGCAGGAGACACAGGTTCAGTTCCTGGGTCAGGAAGATCCCCTGGAGAAGGGAATGGCTACCCACTCCAGTATTCTTCCTGGAGAAATCCCATGGACAGAGGAGCCTTGTGGGCTACAGTCCATGAGGATTTCAAAGGGGTCAGAAACAACTTAGCAACTAAACAACAAGAACCCAGAAGGAACCAGCCTTGCTAATGCTTTGCTTGTAGACTTTGGACCTCCAGAACTGGAAGAGTAGAAATATGTGTTTTTTAAGCCACTAAATTTGTGGTAATTTGTTACTGCAGCAATAGGAAACAAATATACCTTCTAGGAGAAGGCAATGGCACCCCACTCCAGTACTCTTGCCTGGAAAACCCCTGGACGGAGGAGCCTGGTAGGCTGCAGTCCATGGGGTCGCCAAGAGTCGGGCACGACTGAACGACTTCACTTTCACTTTTCACTTTCATGCATTGGAGAAGGAAATGGCAACCCACTCCAGTATTCTCGCCTGGAGAATCCCAGGGACGGGGGAGCCTGGTGGGCTGCCGTCTATGGAGTCACACAGAGTTGGACACGACTGAAGCGACTTAGCAGCAGCAGGTTGCCAACAGCATATTGTAATGGTGGCTCTGAGTTCTGATTATTAAAGAAAAAGACTAAATAAAAACTTGGGCCATGGCCTTAACATTGACTGAGACTACTCAGCCATAAAAAGGAATTTGAATCAACTGTAGTGAGGTGGATGAACTTAGAGCCTCTTATACAGAATGAAGTAAATCAGAAGGAGATAAACAAGTATTGTATATTAACGCATATATATGGAATCGAGCAAAAGGGCACTGATGAACCCAGTGGAGAACAGACTTCTGAACATAGCAGGGGAAGGTGAGGGTAGGACAGATTAAGCAAGCAGCGTTGGCGTGTATATACACTATCATGTGTAAAATAGTGGAAAGTTGCCGTCTAACACAGGGAGCCCAGCCTGGTGCTCTGTGATGCCCTAGAGGGGAGGGAGGCTCAAGAGGAAGAGGACATACACATAATTATGACCGATTCAAGTTGTATGGCAGAAAGTAACACAAAATTATAAAGCAATTTTCTGCCAATTAAAAAACATACACACACACACTAACTCAGAAACTCACTTCACTAGAGAGATTTATTAAAAAGCAATACTTAGAGCAAGCATAATATCAATTTCTTCAACATTGATCTATTTTACTGTGAAAATGTGGTGTGAATGGCCACAGCATAGCTTCTCCTGGCTCAAAAGGATCCATGCTAGGTGGGGTGGTTTTCATTATTCTCGGGTAGTGCAACAAAAGATTAAGTTAACCACATGAAATTGCTGATATTCAACTGTTTTTGACTTACTGAAACAGCAGTTCATATGGTTCAACTGAGAATATTGTTGTTCGCTCAAGAGTAGAAGATGACGCTATTCATTGAGTATGTTGATTTGCCAGTGAAACTAACCTTGTGGACTCTTCTTTTCCTTAAACATGGTAGCAGGTAAGATTCAAAATCCCTATAGAGAAAGTAAAAACTAAAATAGACAAAAGTTACACAATTAATGTACTGCCTTCACACTTGGATATCCTGTTTCTGGCTTTGCTGGTCACTGATATAAAACCCATGTTGCGGAGTTGACTGCTGTTAGCTGTCGAAAGCCAATGGGATCATAATCCTTCCCTACTTGAGTGCCATGCAAGTGTAGCCCAGGTGTGTGTGGTGATAGACACAGCTATCCACCGCTAGCCACAGAGGGCAACTCATTAGCAAATTTCCCTTAAGTCTATTCTCACTGATTTTGCACAAAAATTTCTCTAATCACCATTCACAAGCTTTGCCAAAGACAGTTTATGAACACTTTATACAGCACAATTTTAAACTGGCTTTTCTTTTTTTAACAGTTTGGATAGTTTACAAATAAAAATGATAAGATGTATATACACAACTGCAACTAAGCAATGTCCAAAACAGCATGATCTCGGAAACACCCATAGCGGCCCTCTCTCAGTAGCTGAAATTCCCATCATTTAATATTCTCCTTAATTAAGGGTTTGAGGGCTTAATAAAATTTCAGGTATGTCATATGGAAGAGTTACAACATACTTTTATAGCCAAATATTATTTGCACCTTAGTGTGAATTGTTTAGTGTATCAGCTATTTTGATAATCTGATATGATAATACACAATACATAGTTAGGGGTAAGTAAGTAGAGAGTGAGTGGAAAGATCTCTATCCCAGGATAAGTTTAACTGGCATGTCACCACGGAGGGCCTATGGTCGTTGTACTTAAGGGCAGTGGATCACAGAGAATGGAGATTCCAGAATAGTAGACATTCGATCAAGTGTTCCTATGTGCATAAAGTTCAACACTTTTTCATGTTGGGTAGGTTGCCAGCCCTATAAAAGCTGCATATTTCAGAGGAATGGATCGTCTGAGCCATCTAGACACAGTTGGGTCATCTAAAGTCAGGCACTATGATGAACATCTACTAAGAATTCATGAGGGACACTGAGCACCACCATGCAGAGGAGACACGCGAAAACCCAAAAGGAGGATCAAGGGTCCTATGTTATACTCACTTGCATTTAAATAATTTTTTCTAGTGATATTTTGGAAATAGGTTACAAAGGAATAGAGTCAGCCTAGTGGAAAAGTATGCCCAGAGACGTGGCCTGCTGTGACAAGGCATAGATGCTACTGACTCCATGCTTCTCATAGACCTGGCCTTCCCGTGAACTCTGAACTTGGCCACTGCTTGATAGGATGGTAATGAAAAGTGTTAGAGCTGGGGAGGGGGTCGGGGAACAGCCCCCTGACCCTTCAGACAAGCTCTGGGGAGGGCTGAGGAGAAGAGGGAAGACTAAATGACATAGTCTAGAGCTGTTTGCTAGATTCACAGAATGCCGGATGAAGACTGTGACCCAGAAAACCCAAACCATGACCACTTTCCCCAGTCTCTGACAATGGAGATAAGGCAGGCTCCCACTCCTTCACTAAATACTTGGCACTTCACTGGCCACTTGAGACACTGCCCATGTAATCACATCTTCATGAAGATGGCCTTGAACTTCAAGAAGTGATATTGCAGGCCGGGGTCAGAAAACTACACCCCATGGCTACTGAGAGCGCTGAGTTCTTAGACAGTGCCCAGCAAGCCAGGTGTTATACCTTCATTCACCCTCTAGGAAAGTGAAAATTATCTCAGATGGTTTCTACTCAAACTTGAGATCATTCATTCATTCGTTAGACTAACATTTGATAGACTCCTGCTAGACCTCAGGCACTGATGAAGCCCTGCGGTAATGCCCGCACCCCCACGCTGCCTGGAATCTGGAAGGGCTTCTCTTTGCGCCTATACAATTGCCCATCTTCCACCTCTCGGTTCTGAGACTTCCACACTTAGTCGACCTAGGATCTTTCACCTGGCCCCTTTATACTCTGGCATCACCCTGCCAGAAACAGTATCCAATCCCAGGCTAGTAGGGTCCTCAAGCACTGATGTCAAGCAAGAAGTGGCAACATACATGCTGTGTGCTGTGTCAGATTTCAATTCTATTTCAGCCACGGGAATGTGTGATAAGCCAGGGCAGCCTGCTACTGTGTGGGTATGTGGGGTGTGTGTGTGTGTGTGTGTGTGTGTGTGCTCAGTTATGTTTGACTCTGCAACTTCAAGGACAATAGCCCACTAGGGTCCTCAGTCCATGGCATTTCCCAGGCAAGAATACTGGAGTTTGCCATTTCCTACTCCAAGGGATCTTCCTGACCTAGGGTTGGCACCTGCGCCTTTTGTGTCTCTTGCATTAGTAGGCAGTGGAGTTTTTAGGACTGCACCACCGGGATGAGAAGCTTTTGATCGCATTCAAGCTATATTCATTTTGAGAACATACCAAGGATTTTCTCTCAGAAAGGCTCATATATCCTCTGGGTTAGCTTCTGAATTATAGATCAAATTACCATAACTTCTTTCAGTGGCGGGGGGGGATGTCAACTTCACCCTAACTGTGTTAAAAATGAATTCAAGTGTGATTGGTCAGTAATGGTTTACTATGAAAAAGCAAAGAATGTTCATTCACCATGATGCTGGACCAATCAGAGCCACAGTACAGATGTCCCATAACTGCCCTCACAGATCACCCTTTCTAACACTGTTCAGATCCATCTCCTTACTGTGTTGTTACAAGTTCTTTTATCTCTTAAAAGCATCCTCCTTCAAGGAAGACGACTGTTTGTTCATTTGAGTACCTCTAGAGGTTCTGGATTTACCTATAGCAAAGTCTCCAAAATACACTGTAAAATCAATTAACATATATCCTTAGCAATGAACATATTCTTAATAGGTAAAATATATCTTTAACATTAGTGACTTTGTAGAGATGGAGAGATAACAGCCACTGACAAAGTCTCTGCTCCCCTGGAGTTTGCGTTTTAGTGTGTGGTGGGTGAGTAGAAAATAGAAAATAAAGAAAAGAAATAAGAATATAGCCAGTTGTAAGAAAAGAGCAATAAAGTCTTAAAAGAGAATGGGTAGTGGCACCAGATGGTCAACACCAAAAACAGACTGATTATATTCTTTGCAGCCAAAGATGGAGAAGCTCTATACAGTCAACAAAAACAAAACCAGGAGCTGACTGTGGCTCAGATCATGAACTCCTTATAGCCAAATTCAGACTCAAATTGAAGAAAGTAGGGAAAACCGCTAGACCCTTCAGATATGACCTAAATCAAATCCCTTATGATTATACAGTGTAAGTGAGAAATAGATTTAAGGGCCTAGATCTGATAGATAGAGTGCCTGATGAACTATGGAATGAGGTTCATGACATTGTATTGGAGACAGGGATCAAGATCATCCCCATGGAAAAGAAATGCAAAAAAGCAAAATGGCTGTCTGGGGAGGCCTTACAAATAGCCTTGAAAAGAAGAGAGGTGAAAAACAAAGGAGAAAAGGAAAGATATAAGCATCTGAATACAGAGTTCCAAAGAATAGGAAGAAGAGATAAGAAAGCCTTCTTCAGCAATCAATGCAAAGAAATAGAGGAAAAGAACAGAATGGGTAAGACTAGAGATCTCTTCAAGAAAATTAGAGATACCAAGGGAACATTTCATGCAAAGATGGGCTCAATAAAGGACAGAAATGGTATGGATCTAACAGAAGCAGGAGATATTAAGAAGAGGTGGCAAGAATACACGGAAGAACTGTACAAAAAAGATCTTCACGACCCAGATAAT
>SJYC01004903.1:0-20845 GCA_006408675.1 Madoqua kirkii | reverse complement strand
TTAGTCAAGGCTATGGTTTTTCCTGTGGTCATGTATGGATGTGAGAGTTGGACTATGAAGAAAGCTGAGTGCCGAAGAATTGATGCTTTTGAACTGTGGTGTTGGAGAAGACTCTTGAGAGTCCCTTGGATGGCAAGGAGATCCAACCAGTCCATTCTGAAGGAGATCAACGCTGGGATTTCTTTGGGAGGAATGATGCTAAAGCTGAAACTCCAGTACTTTGGCCACCTCATGTGAAGAGTTGACTCATTGGAAAAGACTTTGACACTGGGAGGGATTGGGGGCAGGAGGAGAAGGGGACGACAGAGGATGAGATGGCTGGATGGCATCACTGACTCAATGGACATGAGTCTGATTGAACTCTGGGAGTTGGTGATGGATAGGGAGGCCTGGCGTGCTGCAGTCCATGGGGTCCCAAAAAGTCAGACACGACTAAGTGACTGAACTGATCTGAGTGACTGGGTGTATGGAGAGTATCACTTTCTATTAGGGCTCACAACAGAACTCTCAAAATCAAAATTAAATAAAACATTTGTTTGGTGTCCACATGATGAGAAGGAGTTAGCCATGTGATCAACATCTGAAGCAGGAGCATCCCAGGACCACAGGAAGAAGCCACAGCCAGTGTATCAAAGGGTGGACAGGGCTGGAATGTTCAGGGCTTGAAAGAAGGCCAGTGTGACTGAAGCATCATGAACAAGGAGGACATGTTCAGGAGATGAGGTTGGAGACATGGGCAGGAGCCCTGTGGGTCTTGAAACATGTTTGGATTTTTGCAAAGGCAATAAAAACCTTTGGAAGTCTTAGAGTGGGAAGTAACATGATCTGATTTTTGCTCTTCAAGATCATCCCAGTGGTTATGTGGGGAACACTGGCTAAGTAGAGGAGAAGCTGAGTGACTAGGTAGGGGCTATTGAGCAGTACCTGCCTAGGGTGGGGTGGAGTGCAGCCGAGCAGAAGTAGCAACAGCAATAACATCCTTCAGAAATCCAGGGAAAGTTTTCTGCACAGAGAAACTGCATGAGCAGAGGCAGGAACGCGTGGAAGACACCCACAAGTCCTATGAGCCTGAGAGTTCAGTACATCTGGAGCAAAAGCTCTCAAATAAACAAAACAAAAGCCTCTGTGTTTGGCATGCTTTAGTTCTATTGTGAATGAATATATAGGGGCATCAATTAAAAAAAGAAAAGCTTGTTAAAAAAAATAGTATACACAGAGTTAAGGGACCTAGGAAAAAACTAGAATAAGTGTACCTATACCCCACACACTTGGATTGGCAGGCAGTTCAACCAAGTAAAGATGTTGACTCTTCCACCAAGTTATTTATAAACGTCATGCCATCCCAGTCAAATTCCATATGCTGCTTTTGGATGAGTAACCTGGCATAAATCTCATCTACTTCATGTGGTAGAATATCTGCGTGTAAATAATGAAGATGTCCACACCTACTGTCATCTGTGCTATCAGCCATGGCTCGTGCTAATGGGGACAAAGGAGTCTTGAGATTCTACACCTGCCCTTCCCCACCTTCGTCTCCTTCCAGTTGAGGTTGTAAGGAAAGAGCAACTGCCTTTTCATGATTAGCCCTGCAGCAATATTTTGAAACTTTTTTGATGATGACATATGTAAAGAAACGATTTATATAAGGACATCCATCTAGTGTTGAAGGGCTTTGCATGTGGTGTTAGTGGTAAAGAATCCACCTGCCAATGCAAGAGACGTAAGAAACATGGGTTTGATCCCTGGGTCGGGAAGATTCCCCTGGAGTAGGCAGCAGCAACCTGCTCCAATATTCTTGCCTGGAAAATTCCATGGACAGAGAAGCCTGGCAGGCTAGAGTTCATGAGGTCACAAAGAGTCAGACATGACTGATCCCGTGCACATGCATGCACACACACACATGCACACACGCTCTCACACACACACACACACACACACACACACACACAAGTTGCTCTCATCACCAAGGCTATCTAACTGGCAGAGCAGCGACCTCTTTGGCTGAAGTCTCACTCACTTTGCTTAAATATGAAATTCAGAAAACATTTCCTTTAGATTTCCTTCTAGCCTGAGAATGGAAAAAGTCAGTCAGTCTCAGCTGATTGGGAAACAAAGGAGGGGAAGTGGAATTTATGGTGTGTTTTTTTTTAATATAATGATGATAATGATGATGATGAATGAATAAAGCTCCCAGTCCTTGCTTCCAGGGAGCCTCGGCTCCCATCTCTGTGTGAGAGCGTTTTCTTCCATTTGGTAGACCCATTCAGCTTTTCTATTCCATCCATTTTTTTAAAAAATAGAAGGTGGATTTAAGAACATATTCAACATGATTTCATGGAAGATTGCATCCTTCTAATGCAAAATATTTGTTTTTAACTGCACACAACTAAAGTGCCTTCTAAAAAAAGTCCAAGCTACAACTCTGTTCTCTAGCCATAAAAATTTAAAATCACATTGATTACCCATCTGGCATATCTCCTAATTATGCATCTCTTACTGGACTAATACTCCCTTCAGAAGCAAAACAGTAAATATACAAAGGGAAACATGATTAATAATTTCTTTGTGTTCTGTTTTTTAGGACAAGTCCCCGCTTATTCATGCTCTCCACTGAAAATGTTTCATAACTATTCCCCAAAACAGATATGATAAACTGTCCCCTGACTATCTGCTTAAAAGGAAGGGAGAGACATGGGAGCATGTGTTTGTGTATTTTTAAACACGTTTGACTAACTTCTGCCTCTACTCCGTCATATGTCTTAGCAGTTCAGTTCTGCTTCAGCAAATCAGTTTTCTGGATAATCAGGCAAATATATTTGATTGAACAAGCTACACAGCCTACACTTGAAACATACTATTTTTTTAAGAAGCTTCATCCTATTAGACTCATTTATTCCAGGATACCTGACATCTTATTAAACAAATTATGTACACTCATTCAGAATCGCATGGAGTATCCTACAAATTGCCAGTAATTCATCTTTAATGCTTCTATCATTTTCTTTATACCTCTGTCCCCTTTCAGCTTTCTCCACCAACAACCTACAGGAATGTAGACTCCCTTGCTCTCATCAAAAAAGATTCACTAATTTCCTAGTAAAATTTTATATGTAATTCCTATCATGAAAACTTCAAAATGTAATGTTTTCCTTCATGAAGTACATAAAGAGAAAAATCAAGCTATACCTTATATTGTTAACTATCCAGTAGCCACACCAATAGCTTTTCCTTGAGAATAGAACTCCAATATTCTTAAAATTGGCAACGTGGCTAACTATTCTCCCAGAATTCTTTGTATCTTAGAGTGACCATGTGACAAATTTCAGTCCAATGAGCCCTAAAAAGAAGTCTACTGGAAGTCTTCAGGAAACCCTAAAGGTTTTCATTTCAGTTCAGTTCAGTCACTCAGTTATGTCTGACTCTTTGCAGCCCCATGGACTGCAACATGCCAGGCTTCCCTGTCCTTCACCAGTTCCTGGAGTTCACTCAGACTCATGCCCATGGAGTCAGTGATGCCATCCAGCCATCTCATCCTCTGTTGTCTCCTTCTGCTTCTGGCTTCAATCTTGCCCAGCATCAGGGTCTTTTCCAGTGGGCCGATTCTTCACATCAGGTGGCCAAAGTATTGGAACTTCAGTTTTAGCATCAGTCATTCCAATGAGCATTTAGGACTGATTTCCTTTAGGATTGACTGGTTTGATCTCTTTGCAGTCCAAGGGACTCTCAAGAGTCTTCTCTAACACCACAGTTCAAAAGCATCAATTCTTCAATGCTCAGCTCTCTTTATGGTCCAACTTTCACATCCATACATGACCACTTGAAAAACCATACTTTGACTAGATGGGCCTCTGTTGATAAAGTAATGTTTCTGCTTTTTAATATACTGTCTACATAATTTTTCTTCCAAGGAGCAAGCATCTTTTAATTTCATGGCTGCAGTCACCATCTGCAGTGATTTTGAGCCCAAGAAGATAAAATCTGTCAGTTTCCTTTGTTTCTCCATCTATTTGCAATGAAGTGATAGGACCGGATGCCATGATCTTAGTTTTTGGAATGTTGAGTTTTAAGCCAACTTTTTTCACTCTCCTCTTTCACTTTCATCAAGAGGCTTTTTAGTTCCTCTTCACTTTCTGCCATAAGAGTGGTGTCATCTGCATATCTGAGGTTATTGATATTTCTCCTGGCAATCTTGATTCCAGCTTGTGTTTCTTCCAGTCCAGCGTTTCTCATGATGTACTTTGCATAGAAGTTAAATTAACAGGGTGACAATATACAGCCTTGACATACTCCTTTTCCTATTTGGAACCAGTCCTTTGTTCCATGTCTGGCTCTAACTGTTGCTTTTTGATCTGCATACAGATTTCTCAGGATGGGCTTCCCTCATAGCTCAGTTGGTAAAGAATCTGCCTGCAATGCGGGAGACCCCAGTTTGATTCCTGGGTTGGCAAGTTCCACTGGAGAAGGGAAAGGCTACCCACTCCAGTATTCTTGGGCTTCCCTTGTGGCTCAACTGGTAAAGAATCCGCCTGCAATGCGGGAGACCTGGATTTGATCCCTGGGTTGGGAAGATACCCTGGAGAAGGGAAAGGCTACCCACTGCAGTATTCCGGCCTGGAGAATTCCATGGACTCAGTCCATGGGATTGCAAACAGTCAGACACAACTAAGCAACTTTCACTTCACTTCAGGTAAGGTGATTCTTGATTTTTAGGAAGCAGAAATCACTGCCACTTTCTTTCCATCTTCTTATTGCCCTGAGCAACAATGTGATGTCTGGGGCTGAAGCAACCTTCTGTAGATCATGAGGCTAAAAGCAAGAAACTCACAAAGACCTTAGCTCTGAGATCTCTGAGCCACTGAGCCAACCCTGGCAGCCACTGCCCCTCAGAAATCCATTTTTATGAGAAAAATGAAACCTTATATGCTTAAGCCATTAAGTTAGTCAAATATTGCATGTTAAGTGAGATGCAATGTGAAAGAGTCCATGCTAAGTTCCACAGCCCAGAGACTCTGCAGCAGTGTCTCAGGGGCTAAGGTGGAGAACCCAGCAAAGGCTAAGCCAGCAGAGAAACCCTTCTTTTATTGGTACCTGATTTCCCCAGGCTAATTCACCTTTTATCTTATCTACCGAGATTATAATTAAGAATTCACTTGAGAAAAATAAATTATTCTGTTTCAGACTCTATGCTTAAAACAACTGGATTAGATACATTCAGATCAGAAAATTTGTTGGCTTTATTACAGAAAGAAACCCAATGGAATGAAATCGTTACTAATGGGATTTTAACAATACAGTGTCCATAAGGGGATGGTATCTTGATAAAGAAAAACCAGCCTGGATCCTCTCTGATTCCTTCTCTCTCTCTTCCTGTTCTGAGGACCAAACTGATGTCATGTATTTTTTCCAGTTAGGTCGGTTGGTTCTTCTATCAAGAGATGCAAAGACAGCACACATAATCCTGTATCTTCGTGGAATTCAGGGATCTGAGTCTGTGTCGGACCTCAGGAATGTTTTAGAAACTAATGATAGGAACTTCATAAGAGCAGAAGCTGCAGAGCAGTGGGGAGGCATCGCTGCTTTTGAATCTCTCTTCTCCAGTGACCCCGGGCCTGGGGGAAGGCTGGACTGTTGCAAAGTCTTGAGACCAACATTCGAATGAGTTTCCTTCTGTACCAGAGTGAAAGTCACTCAGTCGTGCTGACTCTTTGCGACCCACGGCCTGTACATTCCATGGGATTCTCTAGGCTAGAATACTGGAGTGAGTAGCCTTTCCTTTCTGTGGGATCTTCCCAACCCAGGGATCAAACCCAGGTCTCCTGCATTGTTGGCAGATTATCAGCTGAGCCACAAGGGAAGCCTAAGAATACTGGAGTGGGTAGCCTATCCCTTCTCCAGTGGATCTTCCCCCGGGGTCTCCTGCATTGCAGGTGGATTCTTTACCAACTGAGCTGTGAGCCAAACCCAAAGGGCTGATGCATATTTTATGTAATGTAGCCCCTCTGAAATGGTCTGCATACCCTGAACTTTGGTGTTTGGACTCGCATTTAAAATTCATCATGGTCTTTCAGGAGTTAAAACCAGGAATTGTTTAAAAATGAGAGTAATGCCTGCCCCCCTTCCCTCCCCTCTCACAGGCACACCCTACCCAGCACTGAGACCTCACCCCTGCTGCAAAGGCCACTGTTGTTTTACTCACCACCCTGGGGCTCTCCTGGGACCTTCCACACTGTACTGTGTGGGCTTTAGGGTGAGAGAGGCTTGGGTTTCATCTCAGGTCAGCCATTTACTGCCTCTGCGACCTTGGGCTAATTGCTTAACTACTCTCTGTTCCAGTCTCCTTCTGCTTAAACGGGACAGGAGCACAGTACCTACCTGGTAGGACTGTTTTGAGGCTTAAATAATTTAAAATATGCAAAGCACCCAGAACAGTTCCTGGAACTTGTTAAGTGTAAAATGCGTATTAGCTATTATTGTTGTTACTTACCTGTCCCCAAGTTTCATCGCCCCATTGGTAAATGGGAATAACAACGCCCCATACAATCAGCTCTTAGCAAGTGGATGGACAGTCTGCTGACATCACTGTTTTCTCCACTGCTTCTCCCTGGGCTCTGTCTGCTCTGAGCTTCTCAGCACCTTAGATCTTGCTGCCTGAGCAAAGCCTTCTGCAGCTTCAGGAGTCCACCCTGTCTTCTCCTATACAAATATCCACAGTTATTCATATCTGTACCCCGTAATTTAGTACCGAATCATAGGTTATCTTTTCTTTTCTTTTTTTACTTCAATTTCCTATTAAGACTAAACTTCCTACGTGCAAGGTTTCATTCTTCCATATTTCACTTTTTTTCCATTTCCTTTTCTTTTTTGGATGGTCTGTGCAGCCCTCGAGATTTTTGTTCCCCTGCAAGGGATTGAACCCATATCCTGTGCACTGGGAGCGTGAAGTCTTAACCACTGGGGCACCAGGGAAATTCCTACCATACACATTAGTATCTTATCCAGAGGCGAGGACATGGGACCTGCTTAATAAAGATTTGTGACTGCTCTAGTTACCCTTATGCTCCTATTTTTATATGTATGCAAGGAGTCCCTTTCAAAGCAGGTTACATCTGTAGGACAGCAAAGTACCAGAAAAAGCATTCACGTGCTCTCACCTGAACTAGAATTGGGCATAAACCCAGTAGCAGAGGAAACTTGGAAAGAGTTCCCTCTCTCTGTGATGTTGGAGGGACACAGGCTTTATACTCCCTGAAACAGCGGGAAAAACACGAGAGAGGCAACATCTTCCTGATCTTATTTCATCAATTGAAATTGCCCCTTCCCCTAGGCCTTACCTTGGCCAAATTCAAGAAACAGATGTTTGCATAAAAAAGAATCTCCCTGGAGTCAGCGTGACTGTTTATCCAATTTTCACCCTGCCATCCAGACTTAGGTTATTTTCAACAGAGCCCAAACAAGTTGGAATGTACGAACTTCAGCCTGTGGAAGAGGTCAAGGAGAGGTGAGAGGGCCTCACATAAGGGGTGCTGGAGAGGAGATCTCCCCTTTGTGAGAAGTGGGACAAGAGAAATTCATTTCCCATGAAACGAGAAACTTTTCTCAGCACTGGATCCATAAACCTTTTTTTAAATTGAAGTATAGTTGATCTACAATGTTGTGTTAGTTTTAGTGTACAGCTAAGTGATGCAGTCATTTATATATATATATATATATATATATATCATATTCTTTCCCCTTATAAGCTATCGTAAAATATTGAATATAATTCCATAATCCTTCATTTATACGATTTTCTATGTGAACACACTGGTCCCTCAGCACAATGAGTAAAATTTTCTAAACCTTCTAAGTCCACAGAGCTGTTCTGTATTGATGAACTCAGGATACGCATCTCATCTCTCTTCTTTTGCTTTCCCTGTTGAGTTTGCATATTTTGATCATCTCATGAGCTATGAGTAATTGCTTCAATGCTGATGACGGCTCTGTCTCAGAGAACTATACATCTGTTAAATCTTGTCTAGTTCAACTTCTTTCCTCCAACATTATCTTAGGGAAGTTTTAGGTGAAATATGAAGAGAGCGGGAGGGATGCTGCTTCATGAGGTTTGCATCTCAGAGGTGAGAACTGAAAGCCGCCTCTGATGGCAACATCTGCTCTGAACACGGGCATCGAGGGACCTGCCATCAGACTGTTTTGTCTTAAGGATGATCACCGTGTATGTTCACAAATAAAAACATGAAGCGTTCTGACAGCCAAGCAAACCGTGAAGAATTAAACTTCCCAAACAGGAAAGCACACTGCAACATCTTGCTGCTCTTCATTTGAAGAAACTACTTCATTCAGAGTCTCTTCACTTCCTCCTGCCTGACTGCCTTTCCAGCCCCCTCAGGTTCATCCCTTAGGGACGTGTTTCAGACTAAACTTCCTACGTGCAAGGTTTCATTCTTCCATATTTCACTTTTTTTCCATTTCCTTTTCTTTTTTGGATGGTCTGTGCAGCCCTCGAGATTTTTGTTCCCCTGCAAGGGATTGAACCCATATCCTGTGCACTGGGAGCGTGAAGTCTTAACCACTGGGGCACCAGGGAAATTCCTACCATACACATTAGTATCTTATCCAGAGGCGAGGACATGGGACCTGCTTAATAAAGATTTGTGACTGCTCTAGTTACCCTTATGCTCCTATTTTTATATGTATGCAAGGAGTCCCTTTCAAAGCAGGTTACATCTGTAGGACAGCAAAGTACCAGAAAAAGCATTCACGTGCTCTCACCTGAACTAGAATTGGGCATAAACCCAGTAGCAGAGGAAACTTGGAAAGAGTTCCCTCTCTCTGTGATGTTGGAGGGACACAGGCTTTATACTCCCTGAAACAGCGGGAAAAACACGAGAGAGGCAACATCTTCCTGATCTTATTCATCAATTGAAATTGCCCCTTCCCCTAGGCCTTACCTTGGCCAAATTCAAGAAACAGATGTTTGCATAAAAAAGAATCTCCCTGGAGTCAGCGTGACTGTTTATCCAATTTTCACCCTGCCATCCAGACTTAGGTTATTTTCAACAGAGCCCAAACAAGTTGGAATGTACGAACTTCAGCCTGTGGAAGAGGTCAAGGAGAGGTGAGAGGGCCTCACATAAGGGGTGCTGGAGAGGAGATCTCCCCTTTGTGAGAAGTGGGACAAGAGAAATTCATTTCCCATGAAACGAGAAACTTTTCTCAGCACTGGATCCATAAACCTTTTTTTAAATTGAAGTATAGTTGATCTACAATGTTGTGTTAGTTTTAGTGTACAGCTAAGTGATGCAGTCATTTATATATATATATATATATATATATATCATATTCTTTCCCCTTATAAGCTATCGTAAAATATTGAATATAATTCCATAATCCTTCATTTATACGATTTTCTATGTGAACACACTGGTCCCTCAGCACAATGTTTAAAATTTTCTAAACCTTCTAAGTCCACAGAGCTGTTCTGTATTGATGAACTCAGGATACGCATCTCATCTCTCTTCTTTTGCTTTCCCTGTTGAGTTTGCATATTTTGATCATCTCATGAGCTATGAGTAATTGCTTCAATGCTGATGACGGCTCTGTCTCAGAGAACTATACATCTGTTAAATCTTGTCTAGTTCAACTTCTTTCCTCCAACATTATCTTAGGGAAGTTTTAGGTGAAATATGAAGAGAGCGGGAGGGATGCTGCTTCATGAGGTTTGCATCTCAGAGGTGAGAACTGAAAGCCGCCTCTGATGGCAACATCTGCTCTGAACACGGGCATCGAGGGACCTGCCATCAGACTGTTTTGTCTTAAGGATGATCACCGTGTATGTTCACAAATAAAAACATGAAGCGTTCTGACAGCCAAGCAAACCGTGAAGAATTAAACTTCCCAAACAGGAAAGCACACTGCAACATCTTGCTGCTCTTCATTTGAAGAAACTACTTCATTCAGAGTCTCTTCACTTCCTCCTGCCTGACTGCCTTTCCAGCCCCCTCAGGTTCATCCCTTAGGGACGTGTTTCTGCACACAGGCAAGTTTCCATTAGGAGAGGGACGGGTCCGATGTTGAAAAAATCAGTTTCCTAATGATAAAATCAGACTTCTCTAGTAAAGATGTTTGAGGCAGTGC
Source organism: Madoqua kirkii (assembly GCA_006408675.1). Lineage (NCBI taxonomy): Eukaryota > Metazoa > Chordata > Mammalia > Artiodactyla > Bovidae > Madoqua > Madoqua kirkii. The sequence continues at coordinate 10,711 of SJYC01004903.1, read as the reverse complement.
ATCAGAAGCAGTGAAAGGAGGTTTATAAAATAACCAGCACCACCCAAGACAAAAGTTTTCAGTGACTCACCATTGCCTTCCCATCAAGTCCCTTGAAATTTCAGTCTCTCTGCTCTCTGGCCTCATTCTCTGCTCTCTGGTCTATCTGTCTTAGCACAATCCCTGCTATATTTCAGGAAGCTCCAGACAACCAAAACCAAGCACCTTCCTTGACCATGTCCATTCTCATGTTCTTCCCCAACTGCTTTTCTTACGCCAGCATTTAAATGCAAATCCTGTCTCCATCCTGTCACTATGTGACAAAGATCTATGTAGTCAAAGCTATGGTGTTGCCAGTAGTCATGTATGGATGGGACTTGATGGGCATGAGTTTGAGCACTCTCCAAGAGTTGGTGAAAGAGAAGTCTTGTGTGCTGCAGTCCATGGGGTCGCAAAGAGTCACATGTGACTGAGTGACTGAACTGAACTGAACTCGGTGCCTAATGCAAGGGCAGGAGCTTCTCCTGACTGTGCAGCTGAGTGTGACCGCCCATCCCTTACAGTGTTGCAGACTCTTGCTTTGAGCATCACATTCAGACTCATGGTATAGAGCTCTGTACACTTGCTCAGTCCCCCCTACAACACTGTAGTCTCAGAAGAGTGCTTGATAAAGAAATGCCTTGAGTACAAAACAGAGAGCCTTGTTGCTACGGACTGAACTGTAAACCTCCTGCATCAAATTCATGTGTTGAAGTACTAGGCCCCAGTATGACTGTATTTGGAGACAGCACCTTTAGGAGGTAATTAAGGTGAAATGAGATCGTGGTACCCCACTCCAGTACTCTTGCCTGGAAAATCCCGTGGATGGAGGAGCCTAGTGGGCTGCAGTCCATGGGGTCGCTAGGAGTCGGACATGACTGAGCAACTTCACTTTCACTTTTCACTTCCATGCATTGGAGAGGGAAATGGCAACCCACTCCAGTGTTCTTGCCTGGAGAATCCCAGGGACAGGGGAGCCTGGTGGGCTGCCGTCTATGGGGTTGCACAGAGTCGGACACAACTGAGATGACTTAGCAGCAGCAGCAGAGATCATAAAGGTGGGGTCTTTCCACATACATGCATCGAAGAAAAACCATATGAGAACATAGCAAAAAGGCGGCCGTCTGCAAGCCAGAGAGTCCTCAAAAGAAAACAAACCCTGCGAGTCCTTGCTCTTGAACTTTCCAGTTTCCAGAACTGTGAGCAAACAAATTTCTGTTGTTGAGCTGAGTAAGACATTCATTCATATGTGATGAGCCAACAATAAACAATGATTTTGAAGACTGACTCCATGAATGGGGAAGGTGGTATCTGAAGGGTTGCATCCCCTCTTCTGACCATATCTTACCCCTTTCAGTGGCTAACTGGTAGTGGGAGAGTGGCAATGAAGTGTGGGCTAAAGGGACTATTGGATGCCTTTTACTTAATTTCAACTTTTAAAGCACACAGTTCAAAACTTAACATAAAAAGGTATGTATTACAAATACAGTGGAAGAACAGCTTCTTTCAAAACCAAGCTTCACTGGGGTGATCCATCCCTTTCCAATAAAGCTACACAATGCTTCCCTAGCCTCTTCAGATATCAAAAACTGCACACAGTTGACAAATTCTTACAGACTTATTCAAACCAGATTTATGAGTAAAAATGACTTATGTATTTATCAAATAGGGTGTCTGGTATCATGTAGACAAAATCACAAATGTGGTGATTGTGATTACTTTAATCACTTTGTTACATCATGAAAATCTGGCTTAAAATCCAGTTCTGTTTTACAGGTCAAGCAATTAAGAGATCATGTTTTGTACTTAAACTTACTACTAATTTTACTTGAATGGTATATAGGATTATTCAGGGTTCTCCACAGAAAGAGAACCATTAGGATGGAGATAGATAGATAAATTTATTTTAAGGAATTGACCCACTTGTTTGTGGGGCTAGCAAGTCAGTAGAACAGGTCATCAGGGAAATTTAGGGAGGAATAAGTATTACAGTCTTGAGCCCAAAATTGGTAAGTTTTGAAATCAGGCAGAGTTTCCATGTTTTAATATTGAGGCAGAATTTCTTTCTTTGGGAAACCTCAGTCTTTGCTCTGAAGATCTTCAACTGATTGGATGAGGTCTACCCTCATTCTTAAGGATAATCTGCTTTACTCAAGATCTACTGACTTAAATATGAATCACATTAAAAAAAAATTCATCATGGCAACACTTAGACTGGAGTTTGACCAAACAAACTGGGTAGCAAAACCTAAAGGAATCAATCAAACCAGTCAGTCCTAAAGGAATCAATCCTGAATATTCATTAGAAGGACTGATGCTGAAGCTGAAGCTCCAATATGCTGGTCACCTGATATGAAGAGCCAGCTCATTAGAAAAAACCCTGATGCTGGCACAGTTTGAAGGCAGGAGGAGAAGGGATGACAGAGGACAAGATGGTTGGATGGCATCATTAATTCAATGGTCATGAATTTGGGCAAAGTCAGGAAGATGATGAATGACAGGGAAGCCTGGCGTGTGGCGATCCATGAGGCTGCAAAGAGTTGGACACAACTGAGCAACTGAACAACGGCACCCATAACCTAGCCAAGGTGATAGTGAGATTAACCAACACAAATGGAGACGAAGCTCCACGCAAAAGCATTTAACTTAGAGACATTTTCAGCATCGGGTAATACTCCCAAGAGCCCCTGGGACTCCCTGCGTCTTGGCCAAGTTGCTTGAAACACTTAAGCCAAAAAGACCTACTGCACCCAAAACTGAGTGGTGAAACGTTCTGGAAGTTCCTTCAGGGCAGAGCAGTAGAACGAAGTCCCCAGATACTTTTATTTATTGGAAAACAGTTCAGGGACCATCCCAGTGAATCCTAGAGAAGAACTGGCAAGTCAGCTTTCAAAGAACAATTCACTGATTTCATCTGAGATTATGTCTAACAGTTTTGCTAAATAATCTTTCAACACTACAACAAGAAGTTGATAAGAGAATAAAACTTCAGGAGTGGATGTACTGCTCAATAACAGAAAGACTGTTTTCTGTTTTCTACCTCTCTTACTTTTAAGTACTATTTTTTATAGCTCCTTGGCAGGAGAAAAAGACTCTTTAAAACTATGACCCACTGTCAGAGAGAAAACAGACTAGTCTCTTAAACGAATGGCTGTTGTTGAGGACTCCTGTAGTGATAGTCAGCAGGGGAAAAAAACAGTGGTGGGGGTGCGGGGATGAACTTTGCAATAAACGACCTTCACAGAAGAAGACTATTCATGTTAATTAGTAGCTCTTTTCAAATATGATTCATATATGCATTAGGCCATGCCATGCCGAACAATGCAGGCATTGTAGTAAACATCAAGATAAGTCTCAAGTATGGTTATCAAAATTTTAGAAAACTCTAGGGAGCATTTTTTTTTCATAAGATTGTGACTTGCTGCTCCTAGTACACTGCACAATGGTATCTCTCCTAATGGCTTTTAGCTTTTGCCACTGCCAACTTTTATATTTAAAATCCATACAATTATGGACAATTTATGAACATTACGAGGCTTTTCTTTTTTTTGCACGGATTCTTACTAATTCAAGCCAGCTTTTATCCTTTGCAAATCAAATGCATTTTGCTTACAACACTAGATTCATTCTCACATATTCCACTTTATTCTTATTATTAGTATTCCTTATTATGCATATTTAATTTAAGAATGCATTTTCTCCATTAAAAAATTAGAATATGTGGAAAGAAGTACCAGAAGGTGATTATTTGCTTTAGCTTGCTTTTATCAACTATTGAAGCCCTCAGATGGTCTTCCCAAAGTTCCAAGCAAGAGACAAATATGCTAAAAGGCAAAAAAAAAAAAAAAAAAAAAACCCAGACCCAAATTAAAACACAAATCTGCTCTCATAGAACTAACTTCCTTACGGTATATAAGATGTCAAATTCAATGAAGAGAATACTGAAAATTTCTTCGTTTTATGTGACTGGAAAAAGGATATAAATTTGCAAGTATTCCTTAAGCAAATACACCATTAAGTATGGTTTTTTGGACATTAATCCAGCAAGATGTACCAAAAAGTACGAAGACAAGCGAGCACCTCACCCACCTTTATACCCCACACCACCTCCTCACGACACTCTTTGACTGAAATAGAACAATTAATGGGCCAAACCTCCGCATATGCCTTTATGTAAAATTCCTTCAATAAAACAGCTAGGACTTTAGAGTCTGCAAGAATAAACAACAGGTTGGAGTCCCTGGTAGGCTACAGTCCACGGGGTCACAAAGAGTCGGACACGACTGAGCGACTTCACACGCGGAGTTCTTTTCTTAATTTTTCAGTCATTGATTGGAGGCTATCAGCCAACTGATTTGATTGTTTTTTTTCATGTGTTGCCTAACAAGTTTGAATCTTCCCACTTCCATGTCAAACTTATTGATTTAACTGGTTGTTTTAAAATGGTGAGGGTAAAGCAAAGAACTCTATGTGATGATGAAAGCAGTCTCCTCTTGCCATCCTTACCCACCCGGGATCTTCAACAAACACACTGTGTAACTTTGGTTTGCTGAGTAGGATCTTGTATCAACCACACTGACTGCACAGAACAGGAAGAACAGAGTATGTATGTTAATTTCCCCCTTTCAGTTCAATTCAGTTGCTCAGTCATGTCAGACTCTTTGCGATCCCATGAATTGCAGCATGCCAGGGCTCTCTGTCCATCACCAACTCTCGGAGTTCACTCAAGCTCACATCCATCGAGTCGGTGATGCCATCCAGCCATCTCATCCTCTGTTGTCCCCTTCTCCTCCTGCCCCCAATCCCTCCTAGCATCAGAGTCTTTTCCAGTGAGTCAACCTTTTGAATGAGGTGGCCAAAGTACTGGAGTTTCAGCTTTAGCATCAGTCCTTCCACAGAACACCCAGGGCTGATCTCCTTTAGAAAGGACTGGTTGGATCTCCTTGCCATCCAAGGGACTCTCAAGAGTCTTCTCCAACACCACACTTCAAAAACATCAATTTTTCAGCGCTCAGCCTTCTTCACAGTCCAACTCTCACATCCATACATGACCACAGGAAAAACCAGAGCCTTGACTAGACAGACCTTTGTTGGCAAAGTAATGTCTTTGCTTTTGAATATGCTATCTAGGTTGGTCATAACTTTCCTTCTAAGGAGTAAGTGCCTTTTAATTTCACACCTGCAATCACCATCTGCAGTGATTTTGGAGCCCCCCAAAATAAAGTCTGTCACTGTTTCCACTGTTTCCCCATCTATTTGCCATGAAGTGATGGAACCAGATGCCAAGATCTTCATTTTCTGAATGTTGAGCTTTCAGCCAACTTTTTCACTCTCCTCTTTCACTTTCATCAAGAGGCTTTTTAGTTCCTCTTCACTTTCTGCCATAAGGGTGGTGTCATCTGCATATCTGAGGTTATTGATATTTCTCCCTCCAGCTTGTGCTTCTTCCAGCCCAGTGTTTCTCACGATGTACTCTGCATCTAAGTTATATAAGCAGCTTGACAATATACAGCCTTGACATACTCTTTTTCCTATTTGGAACCAGTCTGTTGTTTCCTGACCTGCATACAAGTTCTCAAGAGGCAGGTCAGGTGGTCTGGTATTTTCATCTCTTTCAGAATTTTCCACAATTTATTATGGATTGCCATTTGTTATTGGTTTGACACTTTAAAATCTACAGACACTAGCTGGTTTGTTTTACTATGGAATCCAAATAAATTAATACTGTATAACACTTTTGGCACCTCTTAAGCACCCACTCCAGTGTTCTTGCCTGAAGTATCCCAGGGACAGAGGAGCCTAGTGGGCTGCCGTCTATGGGGTCGCACAGCGTCGGACACGACTGAAGCAACTTAGCAGCAGCAGCAGCAGCAGCAAGCATCTATCATATGAAGGATACCATGCTATCTATTAATACTTTTGATATAACATATTACCTACTAGGGCTTCCCAGGTGGTGCTAGTGGTAAAGAACCTGCCTGCCAGTATAGGAGATGCAAGAGAGATGGGTTTGATTCTTAGATCAGGAAGATCCCCTGGAGGAGGGCATGACAACCCACTCCAGTATTCTTGCCTGGAGAATCCCCATGGACAGAGGAGCCTGGCAGATTACGATCCATGGGGTTGCAAAGAGTCAGACATGACTGATGTGACTTAGCATGCATAGCACCATATTACCTACTAAGCATAACATACCTAAGAGAGTTCCAGCTCACATTGTACAGATGAAAATTCTTCTTCCTCCACTTACGAGCTTTGTGAATATGCCCATATTTTCTCTCTGGGCCTCAGTGTTCTTACCTGAAAAATAGAGGCAATAGTAATACTGTCTCATAGAGCTGTGAGGATAAATGTAATGCATTTAAAACCCTCCAAACAGAGCTTTCCAAGCCTTATTCTCCCATGTGCGTCTTAATCCTATGCCTCTAGGACCCCTGGGATATTTCTTCCTATTAATCCTTACTATTTTGGAATTTTCAATCTCATTCTTAGTTTTGAAAGAAGGCTAGAGCACGGTCAGCTTGAGAGGGCCTCACACTCCTGCTCTCCCAGCTATCAAAGCATGCCTTCACTTGTTTGCCTCGCTATCCCTTCGCCATCCCTACTATCTTCAATGAAAATAGAATCTTATAGTTAAGACCAATAAATGCCTTGAAAACAAAACTATAAACAGACCTTAATTAATTAGCCTTCTAATTATTCTCTCCTGAAGCCATTTTTTTTCAGTTCTTCTACAACCATGATCAGAAATAAAACATCAAAAGATAGTAAGAGTGCTCTTTTCATTGCTCTCTTGGCAGCTAAGGTTAATCAAGTACACAACTGACCACACAGAGATCAGTTACTAATATTTGCAAAGTATCATTCAGCAATATCATATATAAGTTTCAACATAGGTTTGAAAAATATAAGGTGCGGGGAGTCTCTCTGTATTCTCAAGAAATTGATGCAATGATGAGTATCAGCAATCTCAATTCTGAAATCCCAAATTAAAATATCAGAAGTGTGCCCTACTTATAATGTTAATTGCCCTCTTTATCAGGGTCTAGAGGGCTATATACTTATTTCCACCAGCGTTATTTTTAACAGTGTGTTTTAGGGTTGACGCTTTACCCACAAATGCCTTGTTGATGGATCATTTGACAGTAGTTATAGCAGCCTGTGGATTTGTACCTCTTCACCCTCCCATGAGGGCTAGGTCGGATTAATCATGGCATTATTATGTCATTCATTCTAACAGTCTGCCTCTAGAAGGAAGGCATGTCAGCTGTGGTACAATTATCTAAGACTGATGATGCAGACCAAAGTCATTATAATACATTTACCTGGCACGGATCTTCTTAGCTACAGTTCCAAACTCATAATCCAATTAGTAGGTGAAAATGTAGTCCTTAGTAGAACTACACTTTCACCATGCCAGCAGAAAGCAAAGGATCGTCAATAGACTTGTTATATGCAAAATAACGCATTTCTTTTACAAGGAAAGATCAAGCTTGCTGCTTACTGGAGATGGCTCTACACCATGAGTATCATACCTCCATCAGCTGGAAAGAGACCACATATGGTGATTGTTAAGAAAATCAGAAAAAGATCTATCAATAATCAGGGCAGGAGAAACTCTATTTCCTAATTTCTTCACTTTGAAAGTCAAGAAAGTTGACAAATATTTGTGAAGTTCAGATTTGAGAAATTAAGGTGGGATAATAATCAATGGTCAGCATCGCACTCTCCCTCATGGACATCGGAGAAGATGGGGTCTGAAAGCCCACAGAGAGTAGAAGAGGGCTCCCCTTGTCCTGGAGTTCCCTGCACTTGCATTGACCCACCCCTATTTCAGTTTAATGTTTTATTCATTTCTCACTGACTTCCATAGTGCAAGTGCTCTCCTCAACAATCAGCCCATCCAGGACCACCTCCCAGAAGATATTACTCTTCATTTGTAGAACATCTGAGGTTATTGGACAAGGCTACTTGAGACTCTCATGAGTTCAGTTCAGATTTCCCAGTATCCTACCTTCACTTGCTAAGTCCCATACCTCTACCTGTCCTCTGGATTCCACACCTCTGGAACTTTCTCTTTACCAACCCCTCTCCCCCAGCATTTTGGAATCTTCAGTCTCTTCTTTCTCATCTCTGTCTCTGCCTCTCTCTCTTTCTCTCACACACATGCACAGAAGCATTTTTAACTGTATCTCTAAGTCTATTCTAGCAATACAATAATAAGTAGGAGAAGAGGTAATAAGCAAAGGAGTGATCAGGACTGAGTATATCTCAGTCAGCTAGGAATGCAGGAAGAATCTTTAAGTAACTTTATTGACCTATAATTTACATGTTATTAACTAAATCCATTTAAAGTGTACAATTCCATGAGTTTTGACAAATATATGTATCCATGAAACTGCTTCCATGTGAAATGAGTGCAGTTGTACAGTAATTTGAACATTCTTCGGCATTGCCTTTCTTTGAGATTGGAATGAAAACTCACCTTTTTCAGTCCTATGGACATTGCTGAGTTTTTCAAATTTGCTGGTATATTGAGTGCAGCACTTTAACAGCATCATCTTTTAAAATTGGAAATAGCTCAGCTGGAATTCCATCACCTCCACTAGCTTTATTTATAGTAATGCTTCCTAAGGTCCACTTGACCATTATTGTATAAATATATATCTATTTGCTTATTTATTCGCCTGTCGATGGATATTGGATTATTTCCAGTCTAGGGTTTTATTTCAAATAAAGTGCTAGGAACATCACTCACAATATTTTGTATGGATATATATTTTTACTTCTTTTGGGTAAATACTTCTGAACTACTTCTCTAGGAGTAGAATGGCTGGTGGTATGGTAGAAATATGTTTAACTTTTAAACAAATGGACAGTTTTTCAAAGTGGTGACCTCACTTTATATTCTCACAGCAATGCATGTGAGTTTTGCCTGTTCCACATACTTGCCAACAATTCTAATGGCTGCTGCTGGTGGGGGTGGTTTAATAGCTCATTCGTGTCTGACTCTTGACCCCATGGACTGCAGCCTGTCAGCCTCCTCAGTCTCTTCTGTCATGGGATTCTCCAGGCAAGAGTACTGGAGTGGGTTGCCATTTCCTTCTCCAGGGGATCTTCCTGATCAAGGGTTCAAACCCAGGTCTCTTGTATTGCATGCAGATTCTTTACCAACTGAGCCGCCAGGGAAGCCCCATTCTAGTAGGTATGTAGTTTAATTTGCATTTCCATGATAACTAATAGTTTTGATCTTATTTTCACTGCTTAGGCCATTTGTATATCTTCTTCTTTAAACTGTATGTTGAAATATTTTGCCTGTTTTCAAAACTGGGTTATCTTCTTATTGAGGTATAAGGATTCTTCATCTATTCTAGATAAACTTTTTGTGAGAAATATGCATTGAAAATATTTTTTTTCATTGTGGCTTGCTTTCTTTATTTCTTAAAAGTATATTTTGAAGAGCAAAATTTTAATAAAGTCCAGTTGTCATTTTTTATTCTAAAATTGTAAAATGGTTTGAGATTTTTATGTCCTAAGAAATCTTCTCTTGTCTCAAGTTCCTATGGATTTTATCTTATGTTTTATTCTAGAATTTTTATAGTTTCATGTTTTACATTTAGGTCTATGGCTCAAAATAATTTTAAAATAATATTTTATGATTAAGAAATTAGCAAAAATTATTCTAGAAAAAACACACTTAGTCATTCATTCATTATTTTTTTTTAATGTTTGTGCTTCTAAACATTCCAAAGATCCTGTTTAGTTTTGCTTTGTCTTGGAGAAGATGTTACTGTGTAAATTCTTTGAGTTTTTCTAGATACTTAAATTTTTATTTTACATTATTTTATAAGCAGTTTTTCATATTTCAGTATATGTGGAGGGCCTTTTCCCACAAACTTTTCATATATGAAAATATGAAATAGGTGAAGAGAATTCCATCTTATTAACACTCAAAAATCTATTTATCCAGTCCCTTTCTTTGGTATTTGTCTTGCTTCCAGCTATTTATGACAACAATAAAAAGTCATATTGCTCTAAATATCTTTCAACATAAGTCTTGGGACTCTGATCATTTCCTTAAGATAAACTTTTATATGTGGATGTATTAGTTTAAAGGATAAGAAAAAATTTAAAGTTTTTGATATGCATTTCCAAAAAGAATGTACAAAATTACAGACCTCCCAGTAGTTTGTGAAAGCATGATTGCACCCTCCTCGATCTGGGCCACTGCGTTTGGTTTTAATCTTAGCAAATCTGTTAGAGGAAAATAATAAATTATTGTTGTTTTCATCTGTATTTCCTTGATTTTAGTAAGCCTAAATTTCTTTTTACATGCTTTTCAATCCTTTGTGTTTCTTTGTGGATTACTTGTTCAAATTCTTAGTCTATTTTTTCCTGATAAGATTTTTAAAAAGTATTTATTAAGTGCTTTTTACATATTAACCTATACCAATCTAGTAATACATGTTAACCTATTTCTGCTTAAGGCATTAATATTTTCTTGTTTGTTTATTTTGTTTACAATACTTCTGCAGAGGTTTAAGACTCTATAAAGTCAAATCTATCATATTCTTAGATTAGAAAGATTTTCCATACCTCCATAACTTACATCTTTATAGGCAGATACACTAATGTTTTCTGTTTCATCTTTTATGCACTATTTTTATGTTGTAATGCTCTAATCCATCTAGGA
>SJYC01004901.1:0-42134 GCA_006408675.1 Madoqua kirkii | reverse complement strand
GGCCCCTTTCTTTTGATGGTCGAGGTCTGTGCTCCTGAGTTGCATTATGCAGACATTCTGGGCAGCTGCTGGGAAGTCTGGGCTCCATGGACTCCGCTAAGTCTTACATGGCAGCTAGAACCTCTATGGTTTTGTGCAGCAGAAAGATCAGTGGAGGCTGTGCCTGGAAGCCTGGGGGAGCTGGACTGTCAGATGAGAGACAGCAGCTCAGGAGGAAGGGGAGCCTGGCAATCGCAGCAGGCGCTTAACACTGGTCCAGTAGAGGCTGTAAATCCAGCCGTCAGCCATCTATCTTGTCTCATCTGGTGGGTAATCCACTATTTTCTCACCCATTTAAATGTCAACTTTACCGTATTCTAAGTTCTTAATTGTACTAGAGTTTATTTCTGGTTCTATCTCTATCTATTAATATACAAACGTATATTTATAAGTTATAGATTTCTGATGGTACAAATTCCCTCTCATTTTTTTTCAGTCCCCCCCAACCCTGCCCCACACCTTGACTTTTATAAGAATAAGTTCATGTATGTAGGTAAGGTCATAATTTTAACTAGATTTGGAATATAATTAGGGATTTGTGTATAAATACATCAAATTGGGGACTATTGATATTTTTATACTCTTCTAGTGACTTTCTTGGTGGCTCAGACGGTAAAGCGTGTCTACAATGCAGGAGACCCGGCTTCTGTCCCTGGGTTGGGAAGATCCCCTGGAGAAAGAAATGGCAACCCACTGCAGGACTATTGCCTGGAAAATCCCATGGACAGAGGAGCCTGGTAGGCTACAGTCCATGGGGTCGCAAAGAGTCTGATACAACTGAGCGACTTCACTCATTTCACTATTCATGAAAACAGCAGCAGCATCAACTTATTTAAGTCTTTTTAACATCTCTCAGTAAAATTTTCCAGTTGTTTTTCATGTAGTTCTAACAGAGCTTTTATTAAATTTATTCCTGGATATTATGACTTCTGCTACTCTGGTGGGCGGAACTTTTTCCATTGTGCTTTTTTAATTGATAATTTCTGGAATCTAGGAAATTTTTCTATGTTAGTTTTTGTTACTGATCACCTTTTTAAACTCTCCAACTAGCTCAAATAACTTTAAAATTTATTCTCATGAGTTTTCTAGATAGATAAACTGTCTGTAAGTAATAACTTTTCTTTCTTCTCCAATAATTGTATTTCTTATTTCTCTTTTCTGCCTTTTTCCATTGGCTGTAACTTCTGAATAGCATAAAATGAAGAGCTATAATGTTACGCCTCTTGGTCTTACCTTTAAGAAGAATATTTCTGCTGCTCTTTTACTTTTGCAAGCATGGTTGCTCAGTTGCTTCTGGCTATTTGCGACCCTTTGCAGCCCACCCGGCTCCTCTGTCCATGGGATTCTCCAGGCAAGAACACTGGAGTGGGTTGCCATGCTCTCCTCCAGGGAATCTTCCTGACCCAGGGATCAAACCCCTGTCTCCTGCGTCTCCTGCATTGCAGGCAGATTCTTCACTGCTGAGCCACTGGGGATGCTGTTATTTTACTTTTAAGTATTTTAAGTATTGGCTGTTGGTTTCAGAGAGAAATTTTAAAGCATATCATTGTTGTTGCTCAGTTGCCAAGTTGTGTCCAATTATTCACGACCCCTTGTGGCTCAGCTGGTAAAGAATCCACCTGCGATGCAGGACACCTGGGTTGGGAAGATCCCCTAGAGAAGGGAGAGTCTACCCACTCCAGTATTCTGGCCTGGAGAATTCCATGGACTGTATAGTCCATGGAGTCACTAAGAGTCGGACATGACTGAGCAACCTCCTTCACATTCACGACCCCGTGGAATGCAGCACGCCAGGCCTCCTTGTCCCTCGCCATCTCCCAGAGTTTGTGTATTGCATGCTATAACAAGGTTACAAAGAGTTTCTTAAATTGATGATTGATGTTTAACTTCTATCTTTTCATCTTGATTAGACCGACCAGAACATTGTCTGTTTTACTAGGAAAAAGAAGTTGGAGATTTTGATCCAAAGCTCTTCTTAGTTGGACACTGGCCTTCCACTGAGGGCTCAGCTGCTTCTCCAGGGAAGGGCCCTCTGCTCTGTCCTTCTGCTACATAGGGCACAGAACTCCTCTGCTTTGGGTCAGATTGGCCATCTACCATCTGACACTGCTCTTATGGGCTAAGCTGCTAACCACCCCCACAACTGTTTAGATGTATGTCACCTCAAATCTGTGGCCTGCAAATATATCTTGCTGCAGGCATAGCGGTGCAGTCTATTTCACTTAGGGCGTGAGATTTTTTCCTGTTTGTTTGTTTGTCAGGGGGAACACCATAACACTGATTTTTATCCATGGACTATGTACTCCTTTCCCTCATCTTTGACCTTTGAACCCTAGTGATTCTAGTCTCAGTGCTTCGTTGGCAGCTTGGCTTTTTTTTTTTTATATTAAAAACTCAGTAAGCGTTCATACTTCATTAAAATAAAATATAATCACTGTTTCACAGTTTATTTAGCTGATTTCATGTATTTTGGAAATTTTCATTCTTTTTTCTGACAGTCAGAAACATGTTTTCCTTCAAGAAATTAGGAGGGACACAGGACTCTTTTAAATCCCTCCATTTCTCTGTTATTCTTACATGCGGTCAGGTTCTCTCCCAATTCCCAAAGTTGCCATTCTTCCCCTTTACCCATTTTCTTCTTTCTTTGCCACTATCAACCTTCCTCTTTCAGCAAATCAATTTATCTCTATTGAGAAAACCAAGGTTAACAAGTGGGAATTCTTAGCCTTGAGTCTATAACTCATTCTGGAGTCTTCCCTGTCCCCTCCACGATTTGCTCCTTTTCCTCCAGTTTCCTGGGATTCACAGTCTGTCCTTCAGTATGAGCTCAACCTCTTCAACTATTCTTCATCCAATTCCATCCACTCTTCACGTACAGCATTTACCTCTGCTGGACTCCTCCCTTTCTGTTGACTTTTCATTCCTTTAAGTCTGCAGTCAAACACGTAGAATTCTAGCAGTTCCTTCTCTGACTCTTTTCTCCTGACTGATTTGTAAGTATCGACACCCTCCCTCCATCCCAGGATTTTTATTTTTTAGTACTGATTTTATTTCACCATACATAGAGTGAGATTTTCCCCAGGTAATAGCTTTTACTCCCTGAACTTCTGGTCTGTATGCTATTGAGGTGAGCATTGTAATTTCTATATCAAACCTCATTTCTAAATTGCATTTTGCCTGCTGAACCATCTCAACCTAGTGTTCCACAAGCATCTCCAAACAACCTGTACCAAATTGCACCTATCAAATTCCCCTGACAAAATCTGCTCCATGTGCCAGCTCTTTTATCATTAGGAGTGGTATAAGCACCCTCCAGTCACCCCAGCTGAACTGGGAGTCACGGACCCCCTGCACTCACCCACATACCCAGCCAGCGCAGGCACTCTGTCTTTTCAAGTTCTCTGCGTCTCTTCCCCCCGTCTATGCCCCCTGCTGCAGCTTGACCCTAATCGTTTCTCTTTGGAACTCCCCGTGTGGCCGCTCTGCTCGAAGCAGTTTTCTGTGAACCATGCTCTTTCTGATCTCTAGCTGTCCCACATTCTTCCCACTGTTTTCCTCTCCTTGAAACACCGCCTACTCTGATATTGATCGCGTCAAAAATTCCCGAATACAATCATCAACTGAGATCTTCCTTAACAACAACACAAAAAGTAGTTCTATTTAAACCTCTTTTGTGCTTAAAACCCTCTAACAAACCTCCATTGCCCTTGAGATAAAGTTCAAACCTCTTAACTGGTGTATCCAGTCTCTTCTCTAGACCTTTCTCTCACCAAACTTATGTCCACACTTTTGTGTCCTCCTCACAGGAAACTTTTGGAGAAGGCAATGGCACCCCACTCCAGTACTCTTGCCTGGAAAACCCCATGGATGGAGGAGCCTGGCGGGCTGCAGTCCATGGGGTCGCAAGGAGTCGGACATGACTCAGCAACTTCACTTTCACTTTTCATTTTTCATGCATTGGAGAAGGAAATGGCAACCCACTCCAGTGCTCTTGCCTGGAGAATCCCAGGGACAGTGGTGCCTGGTGGGCTGCCTTCTGTGGGGTCGCACAGAGTCAGACATGACTGAAGCAACTTAGCAGCAGCAGCAACAGCAGCACAGGAGACTTTGCACACCTCTTATCTCTGTTGTTTACCATGCTGTCCCCTGCCACCATGATCCACAGCGTTGCCTAACTTTTTATCCCTACCTGCAATGCTTTTTATATCTTCTCCTCTCTCTCTGTCTTGTAAACCATTTATTTATCTTTTTAAAACCTGGAGGAAATAAATAAATTGCCAGACACATACAACCTACTGAGACCAAACAATGGATAAACAGAAAATCTAAACAGACCAATAATGAATGAGATTGTACATAGAGAACTCTAAATTTTTCCTAGCGTTAGAGCAAAAATTTATTAAAATCTATTTATACAGTGTTTTAAATGGCAACCCACTCCTGTATTCTTGCCTAGAGAATCCTATGGATGGAGGAGCCTGGTGGGCTGCTGTCCATAGGGTCTCACAGAGTCAGACTTGACTGAAGCAACTTAGCAGCAGCAGCAGCAGCAGCATACAGTGTTTCACACACACAAAAATAGAGTCCTTAACATTCGGGCAATGAGTTCTATTCTCAAAAGTGCTTTGTGAGAAGAGATTTCTTTTCTTGTCCTCTAAAAAGATACTTCTATTTGTATTCCTAAAAATGATGCATTTATCACATCATTTCTCATAAGAAGAGTCCAGTTGAGATCACAAGATTTCTGCAGAGAGTGAAGTGATATTAGCAGAGCATCTTCTCCAGAATGCAGTGCCTCATCAACAGAGGTATAATGCAAGAGATACATGAAATGGTAGCTGCATCAGCGGAGTGTATGTACGCCCAGCAGATGGGCCATGAGAAAAGCTTGAGGTCCAACAGGGTGGCCCCTAGTTGCCAAGCACGACTAACCGGGAGGCCTGGCCTCCAAGGCCTCTTCCCACTCTTTATCTTCTGAGGTGCCATCATTTCTAGAGATTCAAGCTCCATAACAGCATTGACCGTTTACCAGTTGTGCTTTGCTCAAGGCTCCCACCTGTAATTTCAAACAGAATTTTGTCAATTTCCATTTCTGCTGCTTCTTCCATTTCTCCTTGATCATCTATGCTTTCAAAGGTGTCCTCCAACATCCCTCCATGTCCTCAGCCTTCATCATCTCTTTGGACAATGCATGCATTTCTTCATCTATTTATTTTATCTGTATTCTATAATCTATTTGTTTGAACTAGATTTATGGAATCTTAACAAGAATCTGAATAGCCTTCATCACTTCTGTGCTCTTCTGCAAGAACCAGTCACTTGTAAGACTGCTAACTTGTTCTTCATCCCCATGAGTACAGAGTTCATATGAGCCTGGGATGCATAAAACTTGCTCACAAACTTTCTTGACCTCCTCACCTCCATGGCCAGAACCACACAGATAGCCTTCTGAGCCTTATTAGCAGCATCTTTCACAAACAGTCTTGGTTTTTCTGCTTCTCCTTGAATGTTTCAAGCTTGCCTATTAGTAACTCTAATTTCCTTTCTTAGCCAACAAAATCAACATGCAAAAATTAGTTACATTTCTATATATTAACAACAAACTACCTGAAAAAGAAAGAAAACAATCCCACCTATAATAGTATCAAAAAGGATAAAAATACTTAGGAATAAATTTAACCATACTTTGGCCACCTCATGCGAAGAGTTGACTCATTGGAAAAGACTCTGATGCTGGGAGGGATTGGGGGCAGGAGAAGAAGTGGACGACAGAGAATGAGATAGCTGGATGGCATCACTGACTCAATGGACGTGAGTCTGAGTGACCTCTGGGAGTTGGTGATGGGCAGGGAGGCCTGGCGTGCTGCGATTCATGGGGTTGCAAAGAGTCGGACACAACTGAGTGACTGAACTGAACTGAATGTGAAAGATCTGTACACTGAAAAGTATAAAATATTGAAGAAATTGAAAACAAAAATAAATAAAAAGATAGTTCATGTTCTTGGACTGAAAGAATTAGTACTGATAAAATGTTCATATAACTGAAAACAGTCTACAGATGGAATGCAATCTGTACCAAGATTTTAATGTTTTTTAAAAAATAGAACTAAAAAAACCAGAAAATTTTCAAAAATAGAAATAAAAGCCCTGAAATCTGTCTTTTGAAAAATAGGGGAAAAAAAACTTGTAATTTGGAACCACATGAGAGACTCTGAATAACCAAAGCAATCTTGAAAATGAAGAACAAAAGCTGGATGCTTCATATTTACTGATTTCAAACTATTTTACAAGGTTATAGTAATCAAAATAGTGTGGTACTGGCATAAAAACAGTAGACCAATGGAACAGAACTGAGAACCCCCAAATAAACCATGCATATGTGGTCAACCAGTATTTGTTACGGGAACCAAGAATATTCAGAGGACAAGACAGTCTCTTCAATAATGAAACCAGACCCGTATCTTACACCACTCACAAAAATTAACTTGAAATGAATTATGACTTAACTGTAATACCAGAAACTACAAAAGCCCTAGATGAAACCACGGGGGTAAGCTCCTTGACGTTGGTTTTGACAATAATGTTTTTTGTCTGTGTGTTTGTTTGGATTTGATACTTAAAGTACAAGCAACAAAAGCAAAAATAAACAAGTAGGACTATATCAAACTAAAAAGCCTCTGCATAGCAAAAGAATTAATAAGATGAAAAGGTAGCCTACAGAATGGGAAAAATATTTGCAAACTATATATCTGATACGGGGCTAATATCCAAAATGTAGAAGTTCATAAAACTTAACAGCAAAAAAAAACCCAACCCCAAACAAAAGCAAAACCCCCAAATAACCCAATTAAATGTAGGCAAAGGACCTGGCTTCCCTGATGGCTCAGAGGATATAAAGCGTCTGCCTGCAATGCGGAGATCCATAAGATGAAAAGGTAGCCTACAGAATGGGAAAAATATTTGCAAACTATATATCTGATACGGGGCTAATATCCAAAATGTAGAAGTTCATAAAACTTAACAGCAAAAAAAAACCCAACCCCAAACAAAAGCAAAACCCCCAAATAACCCAATTAAATGTAGGCAAAGGACCTGGCTTCCCTGATGGCTCAGAGGATATAAAGCGTCTGCCTGCAATGCAGGAGATCCGGGTTCGATCCCTGGGTTGGGAAGATCCCCTAGAGAAGGAAATGGCAACCCACTCCGGTATTCTTGCCTGGAGAATCCCATGGACAGTAGAGCCTGGCGAGCTACAGTCCACGGGGTCACAAAGAATCGGACATGACTGAGCGACTTCACACACTCACACACAAAGGACCTGAAAATAGATTTTCCCAAAGAAGCCATACAAATGGCCAACTGGCACATCGAAAGGTACACGACATCACTAATCATCAGGGAAATGCAAATAAAATCCACAATGAGATACTACCTCACACCTGTTAGAATGGCTGTCATCAAAAATACAAGATAAAAGGCTGCAAGGATATGGGGGAAAGCGAACCCTTGTATACTGTTGGTGGGAGTGTAAACTAGTGCAGTCACTATGGAAAAGAGTACAAAGTTTCCTCAAAAACTTAGAAATAAAACTGTCATATGATCCAGCAACTTCAATTTCAGGTATATATCCAAAGGAAACGAAATCACTATCTTGAATAGATATCTGCATTCCATGTTCAAAGCAGTGTTATTCACAAAAGCCAAGGTATGGGAGCAACCCAAGTTGTTTGTAAATGGATGAATGAATTTAAAAATGTGATACAGATAGATAGACAGATATAGAGACACACACACACACAGGAATATTATTCAGCCATAACAGAAAGGAAATCTTGACATTTGTGACAGTGTGGATGTGAACCTTGAGGGTATTATGTTGAGTGAAATAAGTTAGACAAAGATAAATACTGTTAATAGGTGATCTCACTTATATGTGGAATCTAAAAAGCAAATTCACAGAAACAGAATAGTTTGGTGGTTGCCCAGGGGCGGAGCGGGGTGGACTGCAATGGATGAAGGCAGTCAAAGGGTACAAACTTCCAGTGTGAAATGAATGATTTTGGGGGATCTAATGTACAGGAAGGTGACAATAGTTAACAGTATTGTTATATACATGAAAGTTATATATATTACTGTTATATACATGAAAGTTGCAAAGAATAAATCTGTAAAGTTCTACACACACACACACACACACGCATAAAAGGCAACTGTGAGGCGAAGGATGTATTAACCAACTTTATTATTATAATCATTCTGAAATATACACAGATATTAAACCATCACATGTACACCATGCTGCTGCTGCTGCTGCTGCTAAGTCGCTTCAATAGTGTCCAACTCTGTGCGACCCCATAGACGGCAGCCCACCAGGCTCTGCCGTCCCTGGGATTCTCCAGGCAAGAACACTGGAGTGGGTTGCCATTTCCTTCTCCAATGCATGAAAGTGAAAAGTGAAAGTGAAGTCACTGAGTCGTGTCCAACTCTCAGCAACCCCATGGACTGCAGCCCACCAGGCTCCTCCATCCATGGGATTTTCCAGGCAAGAGTGCTGGAGAGGGGTGCCATTGCCTTCTCCACATGTACACCTTAAACTTATACAATGTGTCAGTTATATCATGATAAAAGTGGTAAAATTCAAGCAAATATGAACAAGGATAAAAGAAAAGAGAAAGAATAAGGCAAGAAAGCATGAGATATATTCCATGAAAGTCTGCACCTTTTCCAGGACAAGAGAAAAGAAACCAGAAAACTGCCCCGTCCTCTCCTCCACCTCAACACAAATAAAATAACTTATCTACTCTAGGAGACCAGACAATTGCTGCCTCCAGCAGGAACTGTATTCCCTACTGATTTCTGAGACTGCACATTTTTGTAACTATTCTGAACAAATCACTGAATTTATTTCCTTATAAGAAAACTAAACTACTAATATATCAAAATGTTCTCCCTCACTGGAAAATTCCTCTGATTCTAGTATTTGGGTTTATATGACTCCATTTGGAGTTAGTTTTAGGAGATTTTTAAAGGAAACATTTAGTACTATGGTTGGTCTAAGTGTGCTATTCTGTACAGGCCAATATAAGCTTGTTTTCCCCCTCATTCTTTGCTTTCTCCTTCTCATTTTTATTCACCCTCTGCTTTCAAAGTGCTACTTTTCATACCAAACTTTTCATCCTCAAAAATGTTACAGACTTTTCAAGATGAATGTTGGTTCCCCAAATACAAACCCTAGGACTCAGATGCATCATTAGGGGATAACTTCTCAGTACCACACAGAGAGACAACATTTTAGAAACAGTCTCTGACTTGACAGACTTATCAGAGCACGTTTTACAGGAGACTGAGTGGGTAAATGTTCAAGACACCTTATCCTCAGCACCCCTGCCCGTATCGTAGTCTGCGGGAGCTGCCATACCAAAATACCATGCCCTATGTGGCTTAAAAACAGGAGTTTGTGTTCTCAGATGGAGAAGGCAATGGCACCCCACTCCAGTACTCTTGCCTGGAAAATCCCATGGATGGAGAAGGCTGGTAGGCTGTAGTCCATGGGGTCGCTAAGAGTCAGATACAACTGAGAGACTTCACTTTCACTTTTTACTTCATGCATTGGAGAAGGAAATGGCAACTCACTCCAATGTTCTTGTCTGGAGAATCCCAGGGACGGGGGAGCCTGGTGGGCTGTCGTCTATGGGGTCGCACAGAGTTGGACATGACTGAAGCAACTTAGCAATAGCATGTTCTCAAAGGTTAGAGGCTGGGCAGTCCAAGGTCAAGGTGCTGGTTTCTGCTGAGCTCTCTTTCCGGGCTAGTAGATGTCTGCCTCATGCCATGTTCTCACACGGAGAAGAAAGAAAGGGTGTGGGCTCTCTCGTATGGTCTTATGAGGAAGCTAATCCCTTTGGATGGATCAGGGCTCCTTCCACCCTTATGATTTTACTTCATTTTAATTGCTTTCTTATTCCAAATATAGTCACATTGGGGGATTAGGGTTTCAACATAAGACTTTGAGGAGACACAATTCTGTCTATAGGACCCTTCCCCAATACTATAAAGTGAAAACAGACAGAAACTCACAACAAATATCCATTTTTAACTTCATTACCCAGTGGCAGAAATTAATTATGAAAAAGAATTAGCAAGTTGTATCATTGACCACTACTCCTTCTGCTGCTCAGTAGGTTGAAAATACCTTTTCTTGTGCGTCAAAGCACTTTAGGAGAGTTCTTCTTCTTTCACATGAAGGTTAAAATGGTTTGGTATCTGGACCTAAGGTGATAATCACTTTGTAGTACTTATAGATGTTAAATTTTAATGCTGAAAACCTGAAACATATAATAAAAACGTGTTTTTTTTTTTTTTTTTTCATATAATCCCAAAACAACCCTTTTATCCCTCCCCTTATGTTACCCCTCCATCTTCCTTCTCCCTTCTGGTAACCACTAGTCTGTTCTCTATTAACTGTGAGTCCACTTCTTTTTGTTTTATTCACTAGTTTGTTTTTTTAGATTCCACATATAAATGATGTCATACAGTGTTTGTCTTTCCCTGTCTGACTCAGTAGCTTCTTATTAAAAAATATTGGGGACTCTTGGCCAGAGAATCATGTTGAAACATGTTTTGACAGAGCCTTTATAAGCAATTACCCTTCCCCCCTGCTGAAGCAAGCATTCCTCACATCTGCTGAGCTCTGCAAATTCACAGAGCACTTCAAAATCAGTTAATCTTCACAGCCACCAAGCAAGATGTATCAATAATCATGATAATATTAATAATAAAAACTTTTATTGAGGGCTGACTTGATGTCTGTTACTACACCAAATGCTTTGTATGAATTAGGTCAATTGACATGACAATAACTCTGATTATTCCTATTGAAAGATGAGGAAACCAAAGCTCAGAAAAAGTAAGTAAATTGTCACCATTTTACAGACCCAGAACCAAGCTTTCTAAGACCCTTTCCAAGGCACCATGCTGTTTCTCAGCATCTCCAAGTCACCCTTGGGGGCTGAGACCATCTTGGTGCCCTTTAGGGGGCTCACCATCCCAGCCTGGAAGAGATCAGTCACAGTGGTCTATCAGCTGTGCCTGTAAGCCATGGTTTGAACACTCACACAAAGATATCTCAAAAGTGATGGCAAAGGGCACGATCCCAGTTGGAAACGACTAATGGGGATCCTTTGCCTCTGAGGCAAGAGCTCCAATCTATAACGAGAAGCGCCAGTTCCACTGGCACGCTGTCTACATAATGCGAACCATGGCGTTTGGCAATGGCTCTTAAATTTGGCACACGCCACACTCCTCCTGGACCCACGAGATAACATAACCAAATGTTTTCTGAGGCTGTAAGAAATGCATGCTTTGCAGGTAGGAAGAAAGGCAAACATCAGCCCTACAGGGGGCTCACTTCATCTGATCCCAAGGGCAAAACGGCTCAGTCCCTGACGATCCTCCAAAAGGTTAAATGTGAGCAAGGACTCAGATAAATGGTCACAATGCAAACAAAGTCATGTAAATAAATGCATCTCTGATCGACGCGGGCTGGTGATGCCAAATATACCATCTGTACCATTTCTCATGATGAGTTTTTTTTTTTCCCCCTGCAAGTCCCAGGCAGCGAGAAGATGACCGTGTTTATGCAGACCAAGGTACGCTTCATTTGACACTCTTGGAAATTTAAAAAAATTTTCAGATCCACAGAGAATCAATAGCATTTATATTTTTATAGGTAAGCTTGAAGTTAGAAGAAAGAAATCTCACTAGAAAGTATAGGGCAAACATCTGGGGCCTGAAAAGGCACTTGCCATGTACTGTGATTTTCAGAGGACTCTAGTTACATCTTCAATCTAAGACTCTTCAACTTGCCCATTCACTTAGTCACTTAACAAAAGGATTGTTGTCGTTTAGTCGCTAATATCGTGTCTGGCTCTTTTGCACCTCATCGACTATAGCCTGCCCGGCTCCTCTACCCATGGGATTTATCTGTTGACCCAGATGGTAAAGAATCTTCCTGCAATGCAGGACACCCAGGTTCGATCCCTGGGTCTGGAAGATCCCCTGGAGAAAGGAATGGCAACCCACTCTAGTGTTCTTGTCTGAAGAATTGCACGGACAGAGGAGCTTGGCGGGCTACAGCCCATAGGGTCACAAAGGAACGACACAACTGAGCGACTTTCACTGTTTTGTTTAATCTCTGTATCATGTTGCCATGCCAGGAAGATTCCTGGCCCAGGGGTCAAACCTGCATCTCCTGTGTCTCTGCACTGGCAGGCAGATTTTTCACCACTGAGCCACCCAGGAAGTCCCAATGACTTTGGAGTTAATATTCTAACTCCTGCATAACACACAATTCTGTGGGAGAAATAACAAAAAAACACCTGTAGATGGAATGATACTTGTTATAGCAGAGGAGCCACAGCTAGAGGAGTGATGATCCCCACTCTTCTTGAGGGGGTCAGGGTGGAGGAAGTGGAAGGAGGAGAGAGCACCAGGGAGTTCAGGAGAAGCCACAGAGAGGAAGGGGCATTTGAGTTGGGCATTGAAGGATGAGTAGGAGCTCTCCATGCAGGCAAAGGGCAAAGGAGGGGACGTTCTTGGAGCAAGGACACGGGAGAGGAAAAGCACTTCTGTTCAAAGAGTGATGTCTAGGCTATTCTGACTTGAGACCAAGGTGTCTGAAAACAGTGGAGGAAAAGGAGAAGATATAGCCCGGGGGCTGGTCTGGGGTCAGAGAACGAAGGCAGAGTCGGTAATGTTAAAGCCTTGGGATTTCTTTTAATAGGCATGGGGAAATCGTTTGTTTACATTTTGAAGCAAGACACTGACCTAATCTTATCTGAGTTCTAGAAAGGTTATACTGGGTTAAACAGAATGGGCCTTGAGGCTGTCAAAATGTTCGTAATTTGCCCCCAAAACAGGGGTGGTGGAATCTTTCCCCAGGAGGTTAAACAAATTTCCCAAATGCCAGGAGGCTGGGGAATTGCATTCGGGGAGCAGGCCCCCACCTCTCCCCCTCAGTAGAGGGCAGGGTACCCACTTGGGCCCAGGGCCCAGCTCTGTTGCATACCTCTCCAGCAGCCACAGGTGGAGAAAAAATGTTACAAAGCAAGGAAAACAAGTAAACCAACTTGCAAAACCCTTTTCAGTATGCTGAGAAAGAGACTTTTCAAACACAAGACTCTTTCCTATGAGAAGGACAGAGGCTGTGGTCCCTGTTTTCTCTCCATTCAAACCCAGACCCAACCACCTCCACAAATGTGGTCAGTTTGCAGATGAAAATGCTTTTGCTACCAACGATTCTGCCAGGCCCAGGTTTCAGCGTTTTTCAGGCTTTATGTTTTTAATACCCTCATTAATATAACATGCCCTTCGCTGTTGGTACAATGCAAGCACTTCACTGGTATCTTTTTGTTTTTTCCTTTGCTGTGCCACACAGGATCTTAGTCCCCTGAGCAGGAATTGAACCCAGGACCCCAGCAGGGGAAGTGCAGAGTCTTACCCACTGAATCACCAGGGAAGTCTTCAGTGGCTGTTGCTGCCGTTAAATCGCTTCAGTCGTGTCCAACTCTGTGCGACCCCATAGACAGAAGCCCATCAGGCTCCTCCGTCCAGGAGATTTTCCAGGCAAAAGCCTGGAGTGGGGTGCCATTGTCTTTTCCAAGTCTTCAGCGGAGTATTAAAGAAATGCTCTTGTTCTCTTGACTGTTTGCCTTGCCTGTGTTCAGCCCCTGGACTCAGAAGCCAAAGGCCCTGACACCCATTTCCCCCAACACGTGGAACCTTTAGCTCCTTCAGCAGGGCAGCTGCCCCCTACCTTTTCTGAGGGTCTCCATCGCTCTCTATATCTCCCCTCACTCTCATCTCAGAGCAGTCGTGGGATTCAAAGAAGCTGCCAAAGCAGAGAAACCTCTGCTGGGAAGGAGGACCAGGTGAGCAAAGCTCTGAGCAGAAACCTGTGCAACCACGGCAGGCAGGCGGGCACTTAACTGGGGCTTTTAAAGAGAGTCTTCCAATGAGCATTCACTGATCATTTGCTGCACCTGCTACAAAATCCTAATATGGCCCAGCAGCAATAGGAATTTGCACAGAGGTGCCCACTGCTTTATCATGGAAACCAACATATTTTCCTAAAATCCTGCAAAGGGAAGAAGCGATCCTTCCAGGTCACATTTAGCACCACGGTCAGTAGTGTGGAATGTGGTATCGGCAGAGGAAAAGCAGTGGGTCCTGAGCTGGTAAGCAAGCCTCGGTCTAAGGGGAGAGGAAACCCACAGAGCGCGTGCTAACTTGACTTCACTCTCGTCATACAGCATCCGATCACTTTACTAGGACAAAACAGCACTTTTTTTCTATTCTGACCTCAAAATCATCTTTCTTCCCTGTTACTAAAATTGATTTCATTCCCATTTAGCTATAAGCCAAACAGAGCCCTGCATCCACCATCTCCCAGCTCATTTTCCATCATGTCATTTTATTTTAGCTTTAGAACCTGAATCTTTGTTTACATGTAAATAACTCAGGGTTACTTATGCTGATTTAAAAACAAAAAGAGACCACTAATCATCGACTGTTTGATATATACCACTTACAGCAAAAGATCCTGTTCTCACTGATCATTTTTTGTTATTAAAACGTAGTTTTTAGCTCTTTTTCCTCAAGGACTGGGTTTGGATAATTGAGCTCTGAAGAAAGATTGAAAACTCTTTCCATATAAATGGACGGGAAAAATCTGAAATGTTAAGTACTAACTCATAGTCCACTATTGCCCTTATCTTTAATAATGGAAACACAGTTAGGCACACCACGCAAAAGAGCATCCTTGTATTTTTAAATTGCAAGTGTCCAATTATGTACAAGGGTCAAGACAAAATTGATCTGAAGGAGCTCAATTTTAAAATCATTTTAAAAATCAGGACAAAGGATGCCACATTATTAAACTAAAATGTTTAAAAATGAAAAGTATTATGCATGCCGCATGGCGGAAGATCAGATTTTTATTAATGCAAGTTTTAAATGCTGATTAATCCTCTCGAGAGTCAGTTTCCCAAAGCATTGGACTGTATTCAAGTCTTTTTCAAAACGGCACATCACTTCCATTATTCTGAATATTAATTGAACAACATTATAACTAAGGATACAAAGCGAGATTTAAAGCATGATTACAGCTGTCAGTGCTTACATCTAAATAAGTCATTGGAAATTCAAGCTTAGAAGAAAAAAATTGGTGTAACTCTTTCTTAGAATGGTAAAGCTCTCTCAGCCTTTTTCAAAAGTGAATTTGCTGCTTTAGGACTCGGGAAAGCCTCAGCTGTGACTTGGTCTTACTATATTTATCTGGGCAACTCTCAATCAGAAATCAGAATTCTGTTTTTTTCTTGAGGTTTGGGACAATGTCAAGGAGATTTTCTTTTGAGGGAGAAGGAAAGGGAGAGCCAAAGAATATTAATAGTTGATAGAATTTCCCATTTCCTCATTTTATATTTCTATTTCGGCCTCATGTCTATACTCAAAAATCAAACAATTAAACAAATTTAATCAAATGAGCTATTATGGTTCCAAAACAACTCATTAAACTGAGAGTCAAGCAACTGAAAGTAACTAATGACTTATTTTCACAACAGCTACTGTCTAAATTCAACTTTTTTTTACCTCCTAAGCCCAGTTTGGGGGTAGGTAAAATCCCCACTTCCCTACCAAAAGCAGAGGAAAGTGCTGGCTTCTGTTACCACCTTGGAATTTTAGTTTTGTTTCTTTAAATGGTTTCTCTGTATCTGAGTGATAGCTCTTTGTTTGAAAGGATGCAAAAGCTACTCTCCTCACATCTAATTCTAGTGAGATAAATGGCAATATGAAGGGAATATTAAAAATTTACAGCCCCCTTTACTAAGTTTATTTGTCAGCCAAACATGCTGAATATTGCATAGCGCACACACACACACACAAGCATGCCATCCCGACGATGAAAAAGATATGAGGAAATAATGATGCAGTGATAACAAGTCTGACAGAGTTTGCATATCTCCGTTGCTGTTTGGCATGTCATTTAATTGTATTGCGCCAAACCGGCAGAATCGCACAATATGTTAGTGTAAAGGGTCCACAGTTTAAGCGGAAAATCTAGAAGTGTTAACTATACACTGTCTAATTATACAACCTTACTGTCCCAGAATGTGATTTCAGAAACCATTTCTGACATATGGGAAAAGGGTAGAACAGCTGGTCATTAAGGTTTTCTCAAGACTATTTAGCAACACACTTGAATGTAATTAAAGTGAGACACTAAACACCGCACTTGTGGTACAATGTATTTTTAATTTTTATGGCATGTGGTAAAAGTAAATAGATGCAAAGCATTCAAGTTTCTCCAGGAGGCATCCAACTTGTCAAAGACGCAGTGTCTGTTTGGCTGACTGTAAGCCTGGTCCTGGTGTTAAGTCACAGACATCCATTTGGGATGTTTAAGGCTGTCTTAAAGGGACTGAATTTGGCAATACTCTGAGGGATGTTTAATTGGAACTCCTAGACAAAGCATGAGATGAACTCATTCATTTATTTATTCATTCATTCATCAAACGTGACCTGGAATAATTTTAGATGACAAAGACATTGGCCCTGCCCTAGAGTTACTCACAGCTTATTATGCTTAAAATACAGAGTGAAGGAAGGTGATTAAAGGGTACCATAGGAGCAAAAAGGGTATCAGGTCCAAACCGGTGATGTCCAGCAAAATCCCCTGAATAGGAGTCAGTTTAAGCAGGAAGAAAACAAGAGAACGAGGGGTAAGGACAGTCCAAGCAAAGGGAGCAGATAATGCAAAAGTTTGGAGGCAAGGGTTTCGTAATAAGTATATTATCTTTATGCTTACTGAACATTTACAACATCCTGGCACTAAGCTAAGCTTTTGATACATATTATCTCATTTAATTCTCCCAGCAACCCTATGTGCTAAGTACTACAGTCTACTCTTTACAGATGAGGAAACTAACAGGATTCAAACCCAGGTTTGTCTGCATCTCAAACTTTTTTTCATATTGCCTTCTCCCAACTGATAGGAAGAGCCAAGTCTATTTAGTTTTTAAAGAACTTAGTGTATAGACTCACCAGTCCCTGTTAAAACCCTGTTATTAAGAGAAAGACAAGCTACACAGTAGGAAAAAATATTTGCAAATCACATATCTAATACAGGACTTATATCCATAAAGAACTCTCAAAACTCAATGGTAAGAAAATAAATCACCCAGCTAAGTAGCTGAGCAAAAGATCTAACAGATACTTCTCCGAAGGAAAAATGTAATGCTAAATAAGCATATGAAAAAATACTTTCCATAATTAGCCATTAGGGAAATGAGCATTAAAACCACAAAGAAATATCATTATTTCCTATTAGAATGGCTAAAATAACAATTAAAAAATCATGACAATACCAAGTGCTATCAAGGGTGTGGAGCAACTAGAACTCCTATACATTACTGATGAGAGTGCAAGACTGTACATCCACTCTGGAAAATTTTGCTAGTTTCTTATAAAGTTAAACATATGCTTACCATATGATCCAGCAAACCCACTCCTAAAGAAATGAAAACCTATGTGAATATTTGGAGCACAGTTATTCATAATCTTTGAAAACTAGAAACAATACAAATATCCTTCAGCAAATGAATTGGCAAACTGTCTTACTTTCACACAATGGAATGCTGCTCAGCCATGAAAGGGAATGAATAATATACACAACCAACTAGAATAAATATATGCAATGTTGATAAATGGAACTCTAGTCATTAGGGAAAATAAAACATTCCAGGTACCACACGAGACTTGCCAAGATTTCTTCTTTGGTCATCTAATTTTCCAACAGATCTATGAGATAAACTTTAATATCCTCATTTTACAAGCAAGGAATCTGAGGTTCAAAGCAGTTAAGCAGCTTCCCCATGTATGTGAGTGCAAGGGCACACACACACACACACTGACATATACCCATACACAATGCTAAGCAGCCAGAAGGCCAATGTGGAAGTCCAGAGTTTTCCATCATGGTTGGTTAGTGCATGCTTTGATTTATACTGCTACATAACTTTATAGAAGATATAGTAATTCTGAGAAAACAGGACATAGCATGAGGAACTATGAATCGTGATTAAGATTCCAGATCTGAGACACTCCAGGGCTGAGCCCTGTTTGTGGGATTAATCTTCTCTTCTCTTTCTATCTAAGGGTGTTTCATCATTCATTAGAATCTTCAATAGACAGTGGCTGAGGAAAAAAAAAAAGATATGAAACTCAAACCAATTCACTTTACTCCTTACACTGTTGCTGTTCAGTTGCTAAGTCATATCTGACTCTTTCATGGCACCATGGACTGTAGCCCACCAAGCTCCTCTGTCCGTGGGATTTACCAGGCAAGAATCCCGAAGCAGACTGCCATTTCCTTCTCCAGGGGATCTTCCGGACCCAGGGATCAAAGCCATGTCTCCTTGCATTGGCAGGAAAATTCCTTACCCCTGAGCCACCAGGGAAGCCCCCATACATGTGTCTAGAAATGTTGAGACTTTGGCTAATAGGAAATTGAAAACTGGCTGTGAATAATTATCATCTTTACAACTGCTATCTTATTAGTATAAATGACCAAGCAATGCTGCAGCTGTGAGCTCTGATCCTGTAGTTTCAACCTCTTTACCACTACTGTGAAACTATATCTTTCATTTTCCTTACTGCTTCTTAAGGGGCAGTCCTTCAACCTTGAAGATTACTTTGCTGCAAAAGGACATGATTTGGAGTTGTTTTCCACCATAGGAAGAGTAGAATTAGAGGCTCACCCACATCCTCTTACTCTCTCCCAATCTCTTTGTCATCATAGTAGCTGGACACAGTGAAAGGACGGAGACTTTGGCCAGAGAACAAAAGAAAGCTAACTGACCCACGTGGGCATTGAACCCTTGACCTCATTAGCATTGTTTTCTCACCACCTCTGCTAACAGACAGCCCAATTATGAACACTGAATCAAAGAGAGAGGTCACCTCTTCACCTGGAGCCAAGAAAAGCCTACGACGGCTGGTTGTTAAGAAGGGAGTGCTTCTCCAGGCAAACAACCACAGCATGAACATCCATAAGCAGTTTCTAAGCTTCTTCCAATCTTGCAGGGCTCAGTCTAACATGAATTGCTGTCAATGTGCTTTCCCGTCTGAGAGGTGCTTTAGGACCATCACCTTACAACAGATGTGCTGGAGTATTCAGGGTGTACCTTCTTACAAAGACTCTCAAGTCTAAGCCATCTTAAATCATCTGCAGTTATAATCCCCCATTCTTATTCCTCACTTTGAAACGCTCCCCCACTGTTAGTCTTCACACTCGAAGCCCTGCCTATAAACAGAACACTTCTTTTGAGTGTCCACTGGGGGATCTATGCCAGAGATATTTCCACAGTTGACTTTTCAATTGAAATGAGTCTTGTTACCCTATGGCATCACAGAAGTTCTTCAAAGTGGTTCTTAAATTGTTAATTACAACTTCCTTGTTCTGAAAGGTAGTGAATTTAGAGTTTATGTGCACATATAATTATTTAGGAATTTTTTAGAGTATAAGTTGAATTATATCTAATTAGTTGTATTTCATTTTTTGAAAACTAAAGTTACTCCTATAATCTCCTGGAATGCAATGACTGAGTAGGTCAGTCAAGGCATGATGATAATAAAATCAAAGAAGATGGCTCAATTCCCTGACCAGTTAGAGGGCTTTCTTATAGTCATGGGCCACAATTACAGGCAGAGACAACCAGCTCATACACGGTGTGATTTTCATAATGAGAGCAAGGAGAAAGGGCATGATAATTCATTGTAGAAATACATCTTTTTTACTGGGAAAAAAAAGAGCCAATTCTGATGGTAGTTTAGCTTTATATTGTTCTCATATACAAAGGTGGCACTACTTAATGAATTAGAAGACATATGTCCAGAAACTAGCATTGACCCACTCAAAGATGAATTGTAGCTCTAGACTCTAAATTGTGGTTATATTTCAGAACATATTTTCCTTTATAGAAGACTGTCTGATCCTATGGATTTGACTGCTAGCTCTCCCTTCTTTCTATTCTTCCTGGTACCAGACAACAACTCATTTCCTACCAAGCTCATGCAATGACATAAAGTGTATCTCAAAGATATTGTGAGCTCAGTTCCAGACCACCACAGTAAAGCAAGTATCGCAATAAAATAACACACCAATTTTTAAATTTCCCAGTGCATATGAAAGTTATACTTACATATACTGTGGTCTATGAAGCACACAATGGCATTATGTCTCAAAAGCAATGTACATACCTTAATTAAAAATACCTAATTGCTAACCATCATCTGAGCCTGTAGCAAATCAATCTTTTTGCTGGTGGAGGGTCTTGCCTCCATGTTGACGGCTGCTGGCTGATCAGGATGGTGGTTGATGAAGTTTGGCCAAAAAATGTGTTTGAATTTTTCTATAGCATCTTGCAGAGTATGTCTCCATCAGACATCCATCGTTTTTTTCTGA
This sequence comes from Madoqua kirkii, assembly GCA_006408675.1. NCBI lineage: Eukaryota > Metazoa > Chordata > Mammalia > Artiodactyla > Bovidae > Madoqua > Madoqua kirkii. The sequence goes on along the minus strand of SJYC01004901.1, from coordinate 21,574 downwards.
GCAGTGGGTCTCAAGAGTGGGCTTAAACTTTCCATTAAACCATGCTGTCCCCTGATGTGCTGCTATCTGGACTTTGTTGTACCCCTTATAGAGCATACACAGAGTAGGTTAGTATGATTCTAAGGGCCCCAGAATTTCAGAATAGGAAATGAACAACGAGTGCAACTTCAGGTCACCAGCTACAATAGCCCCAGACCAGAGTATCAGCTGGGCTTTTTGAAGCCAAGCATTGTCTTCTCCTCTGTAACTATGGAAGTCCTAGGTGGAGTCTTCTTCCAAAAGAAGACATAGAAAAACTGGTAGCCACCTTGCGTAATGATCTTTGTTAGCTCTTCTGGATAACTCATTGAACCTTCTATATCAGCACTTGCTGCTTCACTTAGCAATTCCTGGAAACAGCAGCTTTCCTGAAACCTCATGAACCAACTACTCCTAACTTCAAACTTTCCTTCTGCAGTTCCCTCACCTCTCTCAACTGTGCATGTAGAACTGAAGAGTATTAGAGCCTTGCTATGGATTAAGCTTTATAAGCAAATGTTGTGGCCAACTGGACCTTCTATCAAGACCACTAAAACTTCCTCCATATAATAAGGCTGTTTTGCTTTCTTATCATTGGTGTGTTCACTGAAGTAGCATTTGAAATTTCCTTTAACAACTTTTCCTTCGCACGCCCAACTTGGCTGATTTGCAAAACAGGACTTGCTTTCAGCTTATCCTGGCTTTGGACATGCCTTCCTCACTAAGTTTAATCTTATTTCTAGATTTTTATTTAAGATAAAAGACATATGACCCTTCCTTTTGTTTGAACACTTAAAGGCCACTGTAGGGTTATTAACTGGCTTCATTTCAATACTGTTGTGTCTTAGGGAATAGAAAGGCCTGAGGAGAGGGAGAGAGATGAGGCGATGGCTGGTTGGTGGACCAGTCAGAACATATATAACAATTAGCAGTTAAGTTAGTTGTCTCATATGGGAGTGATTAATGGTTTTCCAAACAATTACTATAGTAACATCATGGATCACTGATCACAGTCACCATAACAAATCTCATAATATGAAAAAGTTTGAAATATTTGGATAACTGCATAAATGTTACACAGAAATAAGATGTGAGCAAATGCTATTGGAAAAATGGTGCCAATAACTTGCTTGATGCAGGGTTGCCACAACTTTGTGTATGTGTGTGTGCATGCTCAGTTGTATCTGACTCTTTGCGACCCCATAGACTGTATAGCCTGTCAGGCTCCTCTGTCCATGGAATTTTCCAGGCAAGATTACTGGAGTGGGTTGCCGTTTCCTACTCTAGAGATTGAACCCAACTCTCTTGCATCTCCTGCATTGGCAGGTGAGTTTTTTACCATCTGCAACTACCAAATCTTACATAAATTTCCATTTGCAAAGAACACAGTCTGCAAAGTGCAATAATATAAAGCACAATAAAATGATGTCTGCCTGTGTAGCCATCGGAAACCCAGTTTGAGTCAATTCTGACTGTTTGATAGGCTTTGCTAGTGTTCCAACATCTCATTCTCCTCTCCTTCCAGACATAAAGAAGATGACATAGCTCTACTCTTTGAAGTTAGATGTGTCCACATGAGTAATTTGGACCAATGAAATATGAGCACAAGAGTCCAAAATATTGAACTGCTTGTACTCAAGGCAGCAAACACAGAGGCAAACTGGAACCTCCTGGTGAGATACCAGCACCGGAATCAATAGCATCTTGTCAGCCTGTGATCCTGAGTGATGTCTCTGTGGAGCAGACCTACTCCTCACTGAACACCTCCATCTCTAGCTGGCAGGTAAGCAAGAAATCAACCTGTGCTATTTTAAGCTATTGACAGATTGAGGTTGTTACTTTCCCCAAGATATCTTGACTGACTCACTAGAGAAGAAAGTTTCAGTGTTACAGCATCTCAGCCTTTCCAGGCTTTATCTTTCCAGAAAGGTAACAGCTTTCAGGAGTTGGGTATCTGAACTCGTGGCAAGCATCCCAAGAATCAAAGTGCTCACTGAGGCACTTCCTATAATACTGGCCTTGCCTGTGTTACTGGGTTCATGCCTCAGTTTCCCCTCTGAGTAGTGACCTGACTTTTCAGTAGCCTGGCTCTCTTGGACTCTCCATAACATCATGATCAATGTCTCCATAACATTGCAATCAATTATGGGCTTAAGAACACTTGATATGAGACAAAGAGGCTGAGAACAAAGCAGGAGCTGCCAGTCTTCATAAGTGAAGTACACTGGTAGTATAGTCAGACCACTGCGCAAAGCAGAAAGTAAAAATTAGCAAATTGAAACCATCTGATGGAATAAATGACAACTCAGGATCTTGCCTAAAGGTTGACATGGTTTTCGATGCATATAACTTTTCTGGATTGGGCAGAAGGAAAGATAAGTATGGACTTTGCTATATTCTCAGCCCTCGGGGTATGTATGGAGCTGTGCTACTAGCTTCGATGATTCTGGCTGAAGGATAAGGAAAGAACAGCTGCATCAGCCAGCATTCACCAAGAACTGTGTGTGCCTACCAAAAATGTAGGAAGATTTGGACTCTTTCTGTAAGAAGCCCTTATGTTTAGGATAAGAAGAGTTAATATATATGAAACACTCTGCAAGCATTATTAAACAATAGGTAATTTATATTGTCAGCTTCTACTGATGTGCCTCTAGCTCCCATAGGATTGCAGAGAAGAGAAAGATGAATCGCTGGGGAAAGTCAAACAATTTTCACACAGAAGGTAAATTTTCATATGGAGCTTACAGGAAGGGTGGAAACTGGATAGAGTAAAGGAAAGACTAGAAAAAGAGTTAGCAAAGGCATTGAAGTAACAAGAGGGAGTTGTGTTAGCAGGAAGTCAGCCAATGAGAGAATAGGGTATTGAGCAGTGAAAATAATTTGAGGTTGAGGGGTGAGGGGTTGTCTAGAAAGGAGCAAAACTTGGCAAGCAGAAGACTTCAAATCTGCTGGGAGAGAAACTGAAAATCCCTAGAAAATTCACCCGGAAGACAGGCTGTGAAATAAACATCTGCTGAAAGTCCAGTCTCAACTTAGACACCAGCCTCGTGAAAACGCTTAGCAATTCCAGAGGTCACGCTGCCTGTGGGCTGAGAGCAGACCTGGGTTTTCAGCGTTTGAACCCACGGTCCTTCCATTCTTGCCCAGACCTCTCGAGCCTCTCTGCCACGTCACCAGCCACGTGTCCACGGGCACCTCCTGTCACCTATACTCTGACACCATCCCCTGGTCTGAGCGGAGTGACTGCATCCCCATACTGAGGCTTCAACGGGTCGGAAGCATATTCTCACCTCGTTAACTCTGGGCCCTTATTCCTGGACACTTAGATTTAACTTTCCACGCTTGTTTGGAGCCCCGGGGCAGCCCAGGTCCTCCTTTTGCTTCTTGTTTTCAGAGAGCGGGCAGAAGGAATCCATACTAGCCTATAGGACCAGAGTTACACGGGGCCCTGAGCACTTTTCAAGTAAGAATCTGCCTCAATTTGTGGTGAAGTTCTTTGGTTTGTTGATTCAAGCCTATGATCTCTAAAACACACATATCTAAGCTCTAGTTCATGAATGCTTTATGTGCTAGACATCATATAATTTAAGAGTTAAAGTGGAAGAATCAAGCAATTTCTTGGCTAATTAATCTTTGCCAATTTGCAAATATCTGAATGTTTTTAGAAATATTTTGATCTAAATTTTCCTGCAAATTTGTGAAGTAGAAATCCCAGACAGTGGTGGCAGATGGTGGATGAAGGCACAAAAGGTTCAGAGAGCTGGAAATGTTCAAGTAACTCTCCTATGTATGGTGAAGGCTGGGATGTACCCCCAGACCCCTCTTCAGCAACGAAGGGCTTATTCCCAAGCTGCTTGGAGTGTGAGCAGTTGACTGCCCCCAATTATCTGTTCTTTCTAGAATTGCCCAAAGTGGAAAAGAGCTGTCTTTCTCAGGGCTGGGCCCCTTCCTTCCCAGGGGCAGTCTGCCCACAGTGACTGTGATAGGAGCTTAAGTGTCTGGCCCCTCTTGATCCAACTCAGGACAACTTAGAAGGGCCTGCCCCACCTGAGAGCCACCAGAACTATGAGGAATACATCAATGCGAGGGGCACCCGCATCACTGAGAAATGAGTACCAGCTTCCTCTGCTGACCAGAGGACATGACGGGAATCACTGCTTTAAACTACACTCCCCGTTAGCAATGGGGATGCTAGCTTGGCTAGCGAATCAAAGTCAGCTGGCCATATGTAACGATTAGAAGAGAGGAGGGTCTAATAATAATGAGCATGCAGGTCAGCAAGGCAACCAGAACAGAGAGCTGTGAGCTGACAAGTAGAGCACAGAGTTTCCAGGCTTCCTACACTGTGCGAGCAGCCAGCAGGGCGTTGCTAAGTTTATAGACAAGGGAATCAAGGATGAATAATCAAGAGATTGAGCACAGTTGCCTCAATAGAAGTATGACTCCTTGCCCAGTTTCTAGATCTGAGCCCATTGCTTGAAGGAGAGGCCAGGACCTATGAGAAGGACCCTAAAACACCATGGCAAAGGTTGACAATGATGATTCCCTAGCCCTTCCCTAAAGGTAACTACCATCATGATTCAAGTAACCACACACTAGAGAAAGGGGGATACCCAGATATTTAAGGACTGCTGGGCAGCAAGTCTGTGGTGATATTACTTGGGGGCCCAAAGTGGTGATATTGATATGTTGGGGTCATCGTGGCCCCTGTTAGAATGGGAGCATATGCAAGCCAGGTAATAAATAGAGCTCCAGTCAGGCTTGGCTCACAGTAGGTCTGCTGGGCCAATGGATCCACCCTGTGGTCATTTCCTTGACTGCTGACTGTATAATGGAAGGGACACCCTTGGCAGTTGGAAGAACCCCCATACAGGTGCTCCTTGGACTACAGAGTAGGAGCTATTGCCGTGGGGAAGACCCCCGGCCAAGACAGTCAATGACAAATGACATGGTTTTCTATGTGGGAATGGCAAAGAGTAAAGCCACCCCTAAAACCTAAAGCATACACGAGGTGGGGGTCTCCATCATACCCTCACTTGATTCTCCAGTGTGATTTCTACAAGAAACAGAGGGATCAGGCTGGATGATGCTCAAAACTCCACCAAGTCATAGCCCCAGTTGGAACCATCACACTAGAAGTAATATCTTTCTAGAGCTTATTAACACCTTGCTTAATGATCTTAGTTAGCTCTTCTGGGTGAAAACACAGCTTTGGGTGCATGGTATGAGGGCATTGACCTAATAAGGAATTAACTCGTTTCTGTTTCTATCAACAAGGAGAATTAGAAGGAATTCAAATGGAACTGACAGCAATATACATTTATAGTCTTGCCTCAATTGATGCATACTTCCCGCCCTCTCAGTAGCATCTGAAAAGACCAGGACCCTCTAAGCAGTCTACAGAACATGTATGTTCACTATGTCCACAGTGTCGTGTTCATCCACTTGGATGAACATCCACTGAATAGCAAGGACATTGGAGACTTTGTGGGAAGAAAGATCAACCTACTGATAGGCAGAGACAGGGAGCAAGGATGAGAATACTAGCTAATGGAGAGAGAGGAGAGAGAGGGAAACTAGCTCGTGAGAAGGATCTTGAGAGGATGGAATATAAAACCTTCCGTCAATACCAAGCAATCAGGGGCATTCCAGGACATCCCACCCTTTAGAGATACTACTATATCTTATACCTCTCATAACCAAGAAGAAAGCACCATGCGTGATAGGAGTCTTTGGATTTTGGGGAGAGAGCACATTCCTAACTTGAGAATACACAAGTGACATGGAAGGCTGCCAGCTGTGAGCGGGGCTCAGAGGTAAGTTCATGCAGCAGGTTCAGAGTGTGGTACAAGCAGCTGCCACTTAATCTAGCTGACCCAGAGGATCTTATGCTCAAAAAGGATGCTGTGTAGAATATATGACAGCCCCACAGAAGAATCATAATATAGAACTCTAAGCTTTTGGAGCAAGGGCATGCCATCCATGGCAGAGAACTAAACACAATTCGAAAGAGGACTCCTTGCAAGCTGCTGGACCCTGGTAGAGATGGATCACCTGCCCATGATACTAAGGGGTCATGCAGCCAGAGCTCCCCATTATGGAGGGTCTATCAGACCCACCAAATCAGAAGGTTGGTCAGGCACAAAAGCCATCAGTTGCAAGCTAGAAATAGGACATCCAGGGTCAGGCATGGGCAAGGCCAGAAGGTGGAAACTACAGAACCTTGTGCCATCCACCACTGTTGCACTTGACCTTAGCTAACATCTCTGACCAGATGGGAGGCCCCTTACGACTACCTGATGAAGGCAGGAAAGAGCCAAGCTTGATTTATGCATGGCTTGGTGTTGGAGTACAAGTTTAAAATCGACTCCTAATGAGCTGCAGTCACATGAAGTGGTGGCCTGCAGCAATGAGAGGAAATCCTACTAATGGGCAAAGCTTTAGGTGGTATCAGTAACTGTGTATGGAAAGAGAAGTCAGCCAAGGTAAGAATTTTCTAGACTCTTGAGTAACAGTGAATGGCTTGGCTGGACAGGGATGTAACACTAAGATGTTTTCAATATCAGAGACAAAAAAAAATCTGAGAAAGGAGCATGTTGATGGATGAAAACCTTTTCATATTAATGCCCATAAGTGAGTAAACACCATGGAGTAAATAGACAACTAAACAACCAACTATTCATAATAACTGAGCCAGTCGATATCAGCCAGCCTCCATCATTAGCCACTCTAATCCTGGTGTGATGGGCTCATGAATAAAATAGCCTCTGTGACAGTGATAGAGGGCAGACTTGGGTTACTACTACTAAGTCACTTCAGTCGTGTCCGACCCTGTGTGACTCCATAGACGGCAGCCCACCAGGCTCCCCCGTCCCTGAGATTCTCCAGGCAAGAACACTGGAGTGTGTTGACATTTCCTTCTCCAATGCATGAAAGTGAAAAGTGAAAGTGAAGCCACTTAGTCACGTCCGACTCTTCGCGACCCCATGGACTGCAGCGTACCAGGCTCCTCCGTCCATGGGATTTTCCAGGCAAGAGCACTGGAGTGGGATGCCACTGCCTTCTCCATACTTGGGTTCCTACTCACCAAAGCCAACTTAGTTATTGCCACTGCCAAATGTCTAATCTGACGCACAAAGACCAGGGCTGAACCCATCCCTCAAGGAGTCCAACCAGCCACTTGGTAAATTGATCAAAGGGGATCCTTTTCACCCTGGATGTGGCAATTCTTGACTGAAATCAACATATATCCTATTTGCAAGGCTTTGACCAGTTGACTACAGATGTTTAATCTACCAACATTCATGTAATATGTCACTTATTATCCACTTAAAATCCACTGAATGTTACCTCTGACTTTGGGACCCACTTTATAGAGAAGGAGGTATGGCAGGGGGCACCCAACCAAAGGATACATTAAATATCATCACACACAGAATCTAGAGACCTAATCAAGCAGTGGAATGGTTTTTTGAGGGCATAGTGAAAGTGCTAGTTTAGAGATGAAACCTGCAGGCATCAGGTACCATCCTCCAGGATAAGACATGCATCTTTAATTAACAACCATCATATGCTGTTGTTGGGGACCAAGAAGCGGAAGGCGGAGTGGCCCTGCTCACCATCACTCCCAGGGGCCCACTTGAGAAATCTGAATTCTCCATCTCCATAACTTTAGGTTTCATGGGGATAGAAGTCATGGTTCCCAGACAGAGGGAGGGGTCCCCAGCTTTGGACCAGAGACTCACCTGATAATCACATAGGTTATCCAGTGATTCCCAGAAATGTCCAGTGATACCCAGTAATAACCAATAAGGTCAGGCAAGTCCCTGAGGAATCCATATGTAACTGAATTTCTCTAGAGTAGAAGTCTCTTGTGATTAATTTCTTGGGAGCTTTGAAGGTGAAGTCGCTCAGTCGTGTCTGACTCTTGCGACCCTGTGGACTGTAGCCTACCAGGCTCCTCTGTCTATGGGATTCTCCAGGCAAGAATACTGGAGTGGGTTACCATTTCCTTCTCCAGGGGATCTTCCCGACCCAGGGATCGAACCTGGGTCTCCCACATTGGAGCCAGACACTTTAACCTCTGAGCCACCAGGGAAGCCCTGGGAGCTTTGAAGACAGCCCTAAAGGAGCATTAGAGACAGGCTTGCAGTCAGATATTCAGAAGTATGAGTACACCTGGGTCCCTCTCCTTTCAGAGAGCCTCTCGAGCACACTTGGGAAAAGAAGATCAGGGCTTCCTCACAGGCTCATGAATGGGTTATACAGGTGTGCAGGGAGGGGATCTTGCTCCCTAACCTGAGGGCAGCTCGGTGGGGTCAGCGGCTGCCAGAGAGGACCTCCAGCAAAAAGCAGCCTTTTCCAGATCTTCTCATTAGGTTGCTACTGCTGCCGCTAAATCAGTCATGTCCAGCTCTTCGCGGCGCCATGAACTGCAGCCTACCAGGCTCCTCCGTCCAAGGGATTTTCCAGGCAAGAGTACTGGAGTGGGGTGCCATCACCTTCTCCCCTCATTAGGTTATCCTCAAGAAAAACTCGACAAGCATCTGAGCGGAAGAAGGGAGAGTATAGGAAGCCAGATGAGTCTTGTTTTGATGCTGCTGACTTATGCATGAATGGATCAATGTGTGAATTCTCTGGATTTTATTTCTATTTCCTTACATAATTCTCTATAGAACTGTATTGTTTCTCTTTTCCATGGCTAATTAAATTGGCCATCAGATCTTACTATAAGGAAAATTTCGCCTGAAAGAGCATCACCTGGCTAAGTGATGATATTGAGAAGTGCTGAGTCAGTTTAGAGCTGGTCCTCACTCAGGCAGGCATTCTCCCTTGCTGGGGTAAAGGGCTATTGTGCCCAACAAATGAGAAAACACCTTCTTTTCTCTTATACTATTTGCCCTTGAGGTATAACTAACATACTTTTGAATCTTCCCAGGCATCCTTCTTCCCACCCACCCCCCTTGATGGTACCATATGCTTTCATCTTAGAAAGAAATGCTGGGTATTTTTTTTCTTCTTCTTTCCGTTTGTTCACTGCAGGGCAGTGTCAGACAGTGCCTCTATCCAGGGAGGGAGACTCAAGGAGACTGCAGGGGAGAGGCATTGCTTCTGGCAGGAAGCCATGCTTGCTGAGCTTGTGGTCCACTGGGTCCTCCGTCACGGCCTTGGGCAGGCCACTTGACCTGGGCCTCAGAGGGATTCAGTCATTAATGTAGAGCGGCTGGTGGCTTAGGCTGAGCTATTCTGATACCCAAAGAGAAAAGAAGCCTTGTGATTACCCAGAATGGATGCTGTGATAGGCTCACATGGAACTCAACTCAGAATAGGAAGTTTCTCACTTCTTTGTGTGAGTTTTCTCTGGTGTTTGAGTCAGAAGCAAATACAGGCAAAGTTACACTGGTTCCTCCAGTCTTACCAGCACTGGATCTGAGGGCAAAACAGTGACTACTCCAGATTTTCTCTCAAAACCGGTGCATCGACTGTTTGTCTTCCCGCTGCTGGCAGGCAGGCTGAGCGGGGAGCAGGATGCTAAAGGGTCTTCTGTGTTTATCACCTCTTGTTTTTTATGATAACTTTATGTGGTCTTTCCCAGCTACTGAACTTGTACAGATCAGGACAAGGTCTCTTTGCTTCTACTTTTCTCCTTTATAACAGCAAGCAGATTCTCCTGAGACCGGAAACATTTGTTTTCTCAGCCCACTAACTCCAACTACAGTACATTTCCTCCTTATCATCACTATTTAGTCTGTAATTATTCCAGTCTACTAACTCCCACAGAGGCTGGGGATAGCCGTGGCTAAACTGCATAAATCACTGATTTTGGGTCCTTCATTGTCATTAATAAACACAGGACATGGGAGTCCCTAGAGGTCCGGCTCCTCATATTTGATGAACGCTTATGTTTACCATCCAGGGACAGAAACAGAAGCTACTGGCAAGGACTTTGCCATGAAGATCAGAAGTTTCATTTACTCTATCATGATTGCAGGTTCTGTTTATTCTCTTCTTGTCAAATGGCTAATGATAAGCTGATGTGACTAAGTTATGAGAATGACATCTAAAACAATGAAGAAGTAAAATTCTATTCAGGTCCAATCCATTTCTCCCCAAAGTTATAGATCCCCAGATCTCAAGTTACCCTGATGTTTGGCTCTACAGAAAATTGAAAGGAATCAACCTAAAACACAGTTGCTAAAAATAGCCCCTCCCACAGTATTTTCATTTAACCTTGTATATGAAAATTGTTTCATTGAATGGCCAGTGAGCATCATCAGTTGTTGGTGGCAGCAAAGGGGACAGCTTAGAAATCACACTGGCCTGCAGAGCTGATTAAGCTCTGTATGGTTAGATGTGCATACGCTGAAGTTCTAAAATGAGTTCTCAACAGTCATCTTCATCATCAGCCAGTCAACACACAAATTGCATTAAAGCCCTCTATACAGAGAACAAGGAAGTCAAGAGCTGCACAACACCCTGGATGCTTAGAAGCATTTATCCTGCAGGAAGCTGTGTATTTTTCTTGTGGGTCTTAAGTGAACTCATTGGCTAGAAATCTAGCTGTTTTGCATATTAGGACATTGTGGCACACAACGGCAGGGGCCTGGGCTGTTGCTTGGCTTTGCATTGGTGATCCATAGTGGGAAGAAGGTAGCCTAGCGAGCCCCTATTGGGCTCCATGGAAGTCATTTACATACAGTCTTTAGAAGTGTCCCTCTTTCACCAGCCCTTGGGGACAAGACAGATGGCAAACAGAGAAGGCTCAGGGAACCCCAACATCTGGCCAAATGGTTCCACGTAAGGAAAGAAAGTTAAATCTCTTTGATTTGCGAATTTTACACACTCCTCCAGGACCTCTGTCCTCTCTGCTACAGGAACAATACTGTTCAAGTTTTAGAGAGATTTTCGAATCCATTCAAAACCCAAGAATAGCTATCTCAGTAGATAGAAATTATTAACCAGAGATTTACATAAGTGAAGCAAGTCAGTATGAGAAGAGACTCTGGGAGGAAGAAATGGGATAAAGAGAAAAGGGAGAGAATAAATGAATAGTTCAAATAAGAGTTTGACTTTATTTCCCATCGTGTACTTTTCCTAAACCAAGATTTTTATACATTGCATCTATCGATATGAACTGGTTAAAAAATAAAGGAGAAGAGATTCTTAAATAAATAGTAAAGCTAATAGAGACTCAGGGACAGATCCTTCTCTCAAATGCACAGCTTGCTGCTCCACATATAGTATCTTGAAAAATCTTTACTGCCTTCAAAGATACAGCCCTTGGCACCGAGCACCATGCCTCCAAGTTTAGAATGTGGACCTCCATATTTATGTTCCCCAGATGGTGGAATTTATAAATGCACCATGGGGTGCTATTGAAATTAATAATTTAATTCATTTCCGTGATTGTGCTGTGATTGCTAGTCATTATGGCAGTAGCAGTTAGCAGAGTCTCTCAGTTCTGGGATGTAGCTGAAGGGTAATCTCAGTGAGAGTAATTCCTCTGCATCCTATTTCAAATGCAGTCAGTCCCTTCTGAATGGGGAATAGCCAAAAGTTTCTGGAATGGAAATGAAGGCAGCATCAACCTAGTTAGATGAAAATGGCTTCAATTTATGCGATTTCAGAAGTTTGAAAGCAGTCCTCTAAGGACCAGTGAAATGATCTGTGATTGTTTAGCTTGGAGAAGGAACAGATACGAAGAGACCCCAAGCACTGTCTCCAAACACACAAATCTCTCACTCTCTGTCTGTGGACAATCTACATCCAAATGCTTGAGAATTAACTGCACTTTTACTTTCTATTCCCACTTGCCTGCTTAGCAAGGGAATATACTGGCAGCTGGACTATGTGACTTTTGAAGTCCCTTCCAGAGATTCTCAGAGATTCCCTGAGTCAACGGTGGGGTGGAGGGAATAGGGGAATAACAGCTCTGTATTTCCTCAAGGGAAGTCCTTACTTCTTTCAGCCTAATGATCTGGAAGCCTAACTGGGCAAGAGGGAACATCACTGGGCATGGGCACGCACAAATTTGGCCAATGTAAGCCTCTTGGAATTTTGAACCCAGGAGGCATATGTAACTGCCTTGGATTTATAAATTACCTCTTTTTCTTTGAGAAACTTAAATCCATTTACATATTCCCCTCATTATCCTCAAAGGTTTTGTTAATCACAGAAGTAAGGCCTGACCTCAAGATCCTCATTCAATAGCTAAAGGAAATAATCCCTCAAAACATGGGATATAGATACTGCTACCTTAACTCCTCGCTTTGGCTGCATACATTTGATTTGGCCTTTGGACGACTCTATTTCTGCCCAATCATCAAAGCTTGGATGAGTGGGGGGAAAAAAATAGCAGAATGATTTCTTATATCACTTCCATGGGTAATAATCCCACAGGGGGCCCAAGCTCAGACTCTACCCACCACCACCTGCAAGAGCAGGGAAGGGTCAGTTGGGAAACAGAAAGCAGATGAACACAGCCACGTCCAGCTCCCAAGAGGAGGACTGGAGCCCAGCAACTCCATGAGACAAGACCCCTCTTCTCCTTCACTTCACACTCGTGTCTAATGTGGGTCAAGGCGCTCTCAGGAGAGACCCAGGACACAGAATCATAACCACCCCAAGGAAAACTTCAAAAAGACTTTGGGTTTGGGAAAACGGCAACAAAAATTTGCCCTATAGTTATTGCTTTTCAGCAGCTACCCAGTAAATGTCCCCGAGGAGCTAAGTACGTTGTGACTACAAGCAGCACATACCAGAAATCGTTCTGAGAGACAGTGGTGAGCATCCCACGCTAAATGTCCAGGACTCCTTCTTTACCTCCCTGAGGGTCTCACCTCTTGCTTTCCTGACAGTTTGGTCCTCTTAAGTAGTACTTCTCATACTGTTTAGACTGCAGGCTCTCAGAGGGTGTGCCCCGTGCAGCTCCATAGGTGTCCCCATGTCACCAGCACAGGGATTTCACATAGGGGAACATTGGGAGATGTGACTGAATCACGTTCATCTGATTAGTGGAAACAGTAGGTACCACTGAAGGGCAGGTGGTGGAATTTGCTCTGTAGTAAATCCCCTACATAGTGAATTCCATTCCAAGAGCTCATTCATAAGCCTAAGTTGTTCATAAGTCCAACAAAATTAGCATAGGCACCCAACTAACGCAATCAGCTATAGAGGACTGTACTGAAATAGGTTTATAATATTTTTCACATGAATAATACATAAAAAACAAACACAAAAATTAAAGGAAACTTTCAACCTTACAGTACAGTACCTTGAAAAGTAGGGTAGTACAGTATAACAGCTGGCATACGAGGCAAGAAGAGTTACTGACTGGAGGAGAGGAGGTGGGAGATGGCAGAGCTGAAGGAGAATCAGCAATGGGAGATGGAGGGCAAGCTGCAGTTTCACTCATGCCCAACACTGATGAGTGCATGTTCTCATCCTTGAAAGCTCACAACTTGAAGATTTGTATGCAGAGGACTTATTGTATTTTGGGGGGGAGGGGGTCATGAAAAGAAGAGGTAAGGAGAACCCAAACTCCTTAAGTAACTGCACCTTATTTATGTGACAAAAAAGAATGAAGTTAAGGTGGCATTCTTAGAGATGGAGGATCTGCTCTACTTAGCAACAATGAGGTCACTGAGGGATGGATGGGAGATTCGGAGCCACTGGTTTTGTCTTCTCTTCCTGTTGCTCTCATGCAGTTGCTGTGGTTGCTGTTGGTGACATTTCATGTCGTTAATTACTCTTGAAAATGCCTTCCACTGACCTGGCAAAAGTACGTAGAAGACAGACCCTTGGATGAAAAGTCCAATGAATTAGGTCCTAATTCCAGCACTTTCCTCAATCTGCCATGTGAACTTGGGCAAATCTTGAGTTGCCCTTGTTTTTGGTTTCTTCTTTAAGAGTGACATCATGGAAGGAGAGTGGGCCTAGAAGGTAAACAACCATGAGTTTAAACACCATGGCTTGCTTTTATAAGTTATGTTACTGAGCAAGTAAATTCACTCTTAGTCTCTATTTCTTCATTTCTAACACGAGGATAGCATATCTTAATATAAAACTTTAAGGGCTTGCCTCATAGCTCAGTTGGTATAGAATCTGCCTGCAATGTAGGAGACCCCAGTTTAATTCCTAGATCAGGAAGATTTGCTGGAGAAGGGATAGGCTACCCACTCCAGTATTCTTGGGCTTCCCTTGTGGCTCACAAGAATCTGCCTGCAATGTGGGAGACCTGGGTTCGATCGCTGGGTTGGGAAGTTTCCCTGGAGAAGGGAAAGGCTACCCACTCCAGCATTCTAGCCTGAAGAATTCCATGGACTGTATGTATAGGCCATGGGGTTGCAAAGAGTCGGACATGACTGAGCAACTTTCACTTTCAGAGAGGAGCTTTAAATGAGTTTGTACGTGTAATAAAACACTTAGCCAAATACCTGCATAAACTAGGCAGCCATATATGTTATTTGCTTCATTTCTATAAAATGTGTGTTATAGGCTGAATGTTTATACTCCCTTCAAAATTCATACAATGAAACCCAATGCCCAATGTGATGGCATTAGGAGGTGGAGCTTCGGGAGGTAATTACGTCATAAGAGCGGAGGACTCACGAATGGAGTTAGTGCCCTTATAAAAGAGGCTCCAGAAAGTTCCCTCACTCCTTCCACCCTGTGAGGACATCCTGAGAAGTCAGCCCTCTGCAACCTGGAAGAAGACTTCACTAGAACCTGCCACTCTGGCACACTGATCTTGGATTTCCAGCTTCCAGAATCTTGAGCAAAATAAGTTTCCACTGTTTGTAAGCCACCAGGTCTGGGCAGCTTTGTTATAGCAGAATAAGACAATGGAGTTTCATCTCCTCCTTGTCAAGTTGTTCTAAGGATCAATCTGGATTATAAACAATAAAGTTCCTGAAAACTGAAAAACACCTTGCATTTGTATTCACATGGGAACAAGAGAAGCAGAACATAAATACTGGGTTGGTGAGGAAGTTTCATAGTCTTATGGAAAGACCCAAATAAACTTTCTGGCCAATCCAGTATCTAGTTACTATTGTATTGTCCAAAGAAAAGTATCTAGCGTTTTCAAAGTATTTTTAAAACAAGTTTTAGGAAGGAAACCAACATGGATTTTTTTTTTATTATAAGAAGCCATTTAGAGGGGTGTGTAGGGGAGGAAAGGAAACCCCAGGTGTAATAAGATGAGGAATGAAAACAGAAATGGTTCTGATTTACACCTAGATCCTGGCTCACATGTAAAGAGAGTTCCAACCCAAACTAGACATGTCAGAATAGGGAGACTGGTCCAGTTTCCATCAATCTTGAGTACTTCATGCTCACAGAAAACCACACGAAGATGGGTGATGGCTAGAGGTCTTTTTTATAAACTCCTGCTGAGTGTGCAGGCATCTAAAAACACCTTGGCCATTCTACTTCAGTAGCACAACTCCTTCCAAACTCTGATTCAGGGAGGACTTTTCCACAGAAAGTTTATTGTGCTCTGGAGTCAGCTATGTTTAGGAAAATCTTCACCCCTGTCTCACCTATTCATAGCACATATTGGTAGAGTAAAGCTTCTGAGAGGTCTTGCAGAATGAAGCACATTTGCTTAACTCAGAATTTTCCCAACTAATTAGACCATAAGACTTTCCCCCTTTCCTCTGCAAAGTCACAGTTCAAGGCTGCTAGAACAATGTTCTGTATAAATATAAATGCAAGGAGAGATCTGTCCCCCCACCATGGACCCCACTCTGCTGTACCATGGCCACAGACAGTCTGCCACAGGGCAAGGTTGATAAGAAACAGCTTCAAGACCTTTGCTGGAAAACTGTGCATATTTGCCCATCAGTGTTGTAGAAACAGGATGTCTCTTGGAGGAGCAGAGGTTATAGATGTATATTTCAATACAGCAAATATTCACCTCCACATAGCCACTGCAGAGGGTCTTGGGCAAGGGACACATATGTAGCCCTATCCAGTGCCAGAGAACGTTTCATTCTCAGATGGAGACACGAGCAAAGAGGGATATAGAGAGGGAGAAACCCAAGGCACTGCCCTCATTCTGGAACGACCCACACCCCCTGCTCTCCCTCCCCTGCTCAAAGCTGTTTCAGATCCAAAGAGCAGAGCTAAACTTACCATTGAGAGAAATCTGGCATCTTAGAGGTGGTTATATGGTTTTCTAAATTCACTCTCGAACATGGTTCTAGCAAAAGTTTAATTAAGAAGTAAAAATCATATGGGGTGATGGACACAGGTTTCACATCTTTTTTCCCAGTGCTCTGCGCACATGCGCGTGCACACACACACACACTTATTCTTCTATTTATTTTCCTCCACTATTCAGATTCATTGGCATCATCCTTTCCTCTCAGCGATGATCTACTCCATTGTCTTCTTGCCACACAATCCAATTCAGGACAATTGTTTCTTATCCACAGTGTGCCAGGCACTGACTTAGAGTCATCCGTTCTCGGGGTCATCTTAGAGCAGAGTCATCTTGGACTCTGCCCTCTCTTGCACAGTATTTAACTGATCACAAAATGCCATCGTTTCTACCACGGAAATATCACCCCAGTATTACTAGCTCTACTTCCTTACTGTCCTCCCACACTCCTTCAGGTCTTCATCATTTCTTACCCAGAAAAATGCAGTCGCCTGATGTAACTTCCTGCCTCCAGCATCATCCCCTTCCACACTCAGGCAGCCAGAGATCTGATCACGAACTAATGACGTTGTGCATTATCTATAGAAAATGGCCCCAAAGTTAGACAGCAACACAAAGAGCCCTTCACAGTCTGGCCCCTCATTACTTTTACGATCCAAGTTTTTCAGAGCACTTGTCATCTCCCTTACCTCCATCATATCTCCCCCAGCAACAACTGAGTCTCATTCATTGTTCTTAGTGTATAATGCTAGGTCTGGCACAAAGCAGGCGCTTAGCAAATGTATGTCAAATGATATGTGGCATAGGTGTAAGGATGAAAAAGTAAATGTATTCATTTACTACTGCAGCTGTAAAAAGTTACCACAAATTGAGAGGTTTGAAACAACACAGAGTTATTATATTTTAGCTCTAGAAGTCAGAAGTCTAAAGTAGGTCAACAGGTTGCATTCTGGGGGTTCCAAGGAAGAAGTCATTTCCTTGTCTCTTCCAGCTTCCAGGGGTCACCTGCGTTCCTTGACTTGCAGCCCCTTCCTCTCTCTTCACATGACTCAAACTCTGCTTGCTGCTTCTGCTAACTCTCTTCAGTCATGTCCGACTCTGTGCGACCCTATGGACTGTAGCCCACAAGGCTCCTCTGTGCCTGGGATTCTCCAGGCAAGCATACTGGAGTGGGTTGCCATTTCCTTCTCCAAAACTCTGCTTCTATCATCCTATATCCTTCTTCTCTCTAGATCTCTGGCTATAACACTCCTGTACCTTTTTTATAAAGACCTCTGTGATTATATCATAAAGCCTCTCTGAATAATCATAATAATCTCCCCATCTCCAGTGCTACAATTCAGTCATATGCAAAGTTTGTCTTACCATGTAAGGTAACGATATTCATCAGTTTTGGAGATGAGGATGTCAATGTCTTGGGGTGGGAGTCATTATTTAACTTTCAACAGTGATTCAATAGATTACAAAAAAAACACAAACAAACAAGGAGTATCATAGTATCATAGTAGTATAAGCTGCCAGGGAAAGTTATACAAAGGGGAGTCTAAACTCTGCCTAGAAATCAAGGAAAAGCCTCAGTGAGAGAATAGTGCTTGAATTGAGTTTGAAACATACACAGGAGTTTTAAAGTCACAATGGAAGGCAGTCCTTCCAAGTGGAAGAAACAGCATAACCAAAAGCATGGGGACAGGGGCTGGGGCCTGATACGATAGAAGCATAGATTTCAAGCTCAGGAGACAATGAAAGGGAGAGTGGACTGGAGGGCAAGGTCTTACATGCCATGCTAAAGGATTTTGGAATTTAATCTGAGGTATGTGTGAAATCACTTGGGAAGCAAGTTGGGGATATGACACAATTATGTTCTAGAACAGCACTATCCAATAGAACTTTCTGCAATGAGGCAAATACTCTGTATCTGCACTCTTGCCACCATGAGCCACATGGACTGCTGAGCACTTAAAATGTAGCCAGGGTAACTGAGGAGCTAAATTTTCCAGTTTTACTTAGTTTTATTTAAACGTAAATAGCTCTAAGTGGCTAGTGGCTACCATATTGAATGACACTGTTCTGGGAGATTATCTGGAGGATGGATTGAAAGTGATTTGTAGATAATTTATGAGAGACTAAGGGCAGGGAACCCAGAAGGCACCTGCCCAGATGATACATGAACACTACCTGAACTCAAACCCAGGCAGCAGTGATGACAGTTGTAGAGAGATTAGAGAGGGTTGCTGTACTAGGAGGATTTGATTGAACGTAGGCAAGTCTAGGATGAATCTCGGTTTCTTTCTTGGGTGACTGGATGGTGATATTCACCAAGCAAAAGGAGCAGAGTTTAAAAGTTAAGATGATAATTTTAATTTAAGGTCACTATTAAATGGAGACATTCTAAAAAAGTTGAGAGCTCATGAGGGGCAGATCTGGGCGGAAAGTATTGCTTTGGATACTATCGGCACACAGATGAGGCCTGAACACCTGGGTGTGGATGGTTTTGCTCAGGAGGAGTAAGTAGCCTAGAAAAGCTAAGGGCAAGACAGATCCTCAGGGAGGATCAGCATGGGCTGAGAAAAATGGATTCATGAGCTCTGAGGACTAGGAGAAAGAGGGGCTTGGACTCTGAAGGAGGAAGAAATCAAGAAGGAAATGACAAAGTTTTCTCATAGAAGTCAAGTGTAACGGTGACAGAAAAGTTGTCAGGGGATTTGAGACGGATAACTTAGCACGGGCAGTCCCAGCAGAGTGCGGATGGGAGTCGAGGGGCAACTGGAAGCTGGAGGAATTGGGAGTAATTGTGAGGAAGAAAGGCAGGGGCCTCGTTGTAGACCATAAGCATTAACTCTTGTCTCAGTGAGCTTGACTGAGAGAAAAAGAGAAGGCGACCGGAGGGTAAAGGGGATACAAAGGAAAAGATGGGTGAGATCAGCTCCCATTTGCATGCAGCAGACACAGAGCCTAAAGCTGGAGGGGCTGCTAAAGACACTGGAGAGGAAAACAGGGGCTGGGTAACACTGCCAGCTGCCCCAGCCACGCAGTCCACGCTTCAGTGCTCCATATGATGAAAGCACACAAAGACATAGGTGTGTAGACTGCGTTTTAAAGCCCCACTTAAAAAAATAATTATATGTGCATGACCAGTACAGTCTAATGTAAAATATAAGGCATAACATAGATTTTCATCAGTGTGCTCTCCCTGTCTGTTAAAACCTCTGACACATCAAAAATGTGTCTCTGCTAGAGCAAGGTCTCTGCATCTCAGAGAATATGCTCCTTGCCATTTGAGGCGCTACGGTCTGAATGAGGAGCCTTTGTGAGAGCAAAGTGCCAAAAGAGTAAGATCACGCTCAACTTGCTCCTCAGGCTCCCCCACTGCCCCACTACCGCTACCCTCACACACTCACACACTCACTCACACACACACACACACATAGATGCAGCTGTTTTACATAAGGATAGCAGACTTAGTCTGTTCTGGCTATAAAAATACCATAGATGGAGTGACTTACGGATGGCAGCAGATGATTTCTCCCAGTTTTGGCGATTGGCTGGCCTCCTGATTCATACATGGCCGTCTTCTGCACGTACACGGCAGAAGGGTCTCTCTGGAGCCTCCTTTACAAGGGCAAGAATCCCTCCGATGGGGCTCTGTCCTCACGACGAATCACCTCCCAAAGGCTTCACTTCAAACACCATCACGTGAGACCTTACGTTTCAACATGTGAATGGGAAGGGGTGGCGGGAGAGGAATACAAGCATTCAGTCCACAGCAATGGGATAACACAGTTCTGACCTGGGCTCTCTCCCACCTTCCCCCTGACGGCCACCAGTAGGCTTAGAGATGCCTCTGGGAAGTGGCCTCGGGCTTCCCTGGTGGCTCAGTAGTAACGAATCCGCCTGCCAGGGGAGGAGACATGGGTCTGACGTCTGATCCGGGAAGATTCCACATGCCCATGTGCTCGCTTGCAGCACAGCTATTGAGGCTGTGCTCTGGAGCCCGGGAGCCGCGACTCCGGCAGCCCGCGCACCCTGGAGCCTGTGACTGCGGCAGGTGACGCCTCCGCAATGAGAAACCCGAGCGCCCCAACTAGACAGGAGCTCCCGCTGACCACTGGAGAAAAGCCTGTGCAGCCACGAAGACCCAGCCCAGCCAATGAAAAAATAAAAATGGTGGCCTCAGCAGAGTCACGGGAACTAATAAGAAGAAAACGTCAGGGAGAAACAGAAGATGGAAATGCAGAAACTGAAGTCCCCGCAGGAAGGAGATGGAAAGTGATACTTACGACACTTGAGGGGAAAGAGCGTGAGGAGGAGGCTGCAGAAAGGCCAACGCCACTGTGTGCGCTGCTTCCGGAACCTCCTCACTTCCCCACAGCACCGGCCTGAGCATGCGCAGTCATTCAGTTGAGTCTGACTCTTTGTGATGCCATGGACTATAGCCCAGCAGGCTCCTCTGTCCATGGGATTCTCCAGGCAAGAATACTGAGTGGGTTGCCATTTCCTTCTCCAGAGGATCTTCCCAACCCAGGAACTGAACCCAGGTCTCCTCCATTGCAGGTGGATTATTTACCACTAAGCCAGCAGGCTTAGATATCATCAGGCCATCAGTTCAGTTCAGTTCAGTTCAGTCACTCAGTTGTGTCTGACTCTTTGCAAACCCATGAATCGCAGCACGCCAGGCCTCCCTGTCCATCACCAACTCCGGAGTTCACTCAGACTCACATCCATCGAGTCCGTGATGCCATCCAGCCATCTCATCCTCGGTCGTCCCTTTCTCCTCCTGCCCCCAATCCCTCCCAGCATCAGAGTCTTTTCCAATGAGTCAACTCTTCGCATAAGGTGGCCAAAGTACTGGAGTTTCAACTGTAGCATCATTCCCTCCAAAGAAATCCCAGGGTTAATCTCCTTCAGAATGGACTCATTGGATCTCCTTGCAGTCCAAGGGACTCTCAAGATTCTTCTCCAACACCACAGTTCAAAAGCATCAATTCTCTGGCACTCAGCCTTCTTCACAGTCCAACTCTCACATCCATACATGACCACTGGAAAAACCATAGTCTCGACTAGACAGACCTTAGTCTGCAAAGTAAGTCTCTGCTTTTGAATATGCTATCTAGGTTGGTCATAACTTTCCTTCCAAGGAGCCTTTTAATTTTTTGGCTGCAGTCACCATCTGCAATGATTTTGGAGCCCAAGAAAATAAAGTCTGACACTGTTTCCACTGTTTCCCCATCTATTTGCCATGAAGTGATTGGGACCAGGTGCCATGATCTTCATTTTCCAAATGTTGAGCTTTAAGCCAACTTTTTCTACTCTCCTCTTTCACTTTCATCAAGAGACTTTTTAGCTCCTCTTCACTTTCTGCCATAAGAGTGGTGTCATCTGCATATCTGAGGT
>SJYC01004900.1:0-35433 GCA_006408675.1 Madoqua kirkii | reverse complement strand
TACTCCTTTTCCTCTTTGGAACCAGTCTGTTGTTTCATGTCCAGTTCTAACTGTTGCTTCCTGACCTGCATACAGATTTCTCAAGAGGCAGGTCAGGTGGTCTGGTATTCCCATCTCTTTCAGAATTTTCCACAGTTTATTGTGATCCACACAGTCAAAGGCTTTGGCATAGTCAATAAAGCAGAAATAGATGTTTTTCTGGAACTCTCTTGCTTTTTCCATGATCCAGCGGATGTTGGCCATTTGATCTCTGGTTCCTCTGCCTTTTCTAAAACCAGCTTGAACATCAGGAAGTTCGTGGTTCACGTATTGCTGAAGCCTGGCTTGGAGAATGTTGAGCATTACTTTACTAGCGTGTGAGATGAGTGCAATTGTGCAGTAGTTTGAGCATTCTTTGGCATTGCCTTTCTTTGAGATTGGAATGAAAGCTGACCTTTTCCAATCCTGTGGCCACTGCTGAATTTTCCAAATGTGCTTGCATATTGAGTGCAGCACTTTCACAGCATCATCTTTCAGGATTTGAAATAGCTCTACTGGAATTCCATCACCTCCACTAGCTTTGTTCGTAGTGATGCTTTCTGAGGCCCACTTGACTTCACATTCCAAGATGTCTGGCTCTAGATGAATGATCACATCATCATGATTATCTGGGTCATGAAGATCTTTTTGTACAGTTCTTCCATGTATTCTTGCCACCTCTTCTTAATATCTTCTGCTTCTGTTAGGTCCAGACCATTTCTGTCCTTTATTGAGCCCATATTGCATGAAATGTTCCCTTGGTGTCTCTAATTTTCTTGAAGAGATCTCTAGTCTTTCCCATTCTGTTGTTTTCCTCTATTTCTTTGCATTGATTGCTGAAGAAGGCTTTCTTATCTCTTTTTGCATAGTCCCAGTCAAATGCTGGGGTTGAAAATCTGTTCAGTGCTAATGGGACTCTAGTGGGAGATTTCTTTCGTGGAACTCCAAATGGTGCCTGGCTCAGTTCAGTTCAGTCACTCAGTCATGTGCGACTCTTTACAACCCTACGAACTGCAGCACACCAGGCCTCCCTATCCATCACCAACTCCCGGAGCTTGCTCAAACTCATGGTCATTGCATCAGTGATGCCATCCAACCATCCCATCCTCTGTTGTCCCCTTCTCGTCCTGCCTTCAGTCTTTCCCAGCATCAGGGTCTTTTCCAGTGAGTCAGTTCTTTGCATCAGGTGGCTAAAGTATTGGAGCTTCAGCTTCAGCATCAGTCCTTCCAATGAATATTCGGGACTGATCTCCTTTAGGATGGACTGGTTGGATCTCCTTACAATCCAAAGGACTCTTGAGAGTCTTCTCCAACACCACAGTTCAAAAGCACCAATGTGCCTGGCCAGGTGCCTGTCTATTTATTAATGCCTGTTTGTTGACACTGAAAGAAAAGACAGAGGACCTTGCAAATGGTATAGCCAACGTGTCTTCCTGAGTCTCCAAGGAAAAGAGAACTTGCAAAATAGCTCAGATCTTTTTCTACAGAAAGCTAGCCAATAAGTGAGAGAAAGAAGAAACTTCAAGCTGGAAGAGAAATATTAGGTTACTTATTTTCAGATAAGGAATATGTGGCTCAAGTATGCATTATTAATGAATGGCCCAAAGAAATAAAACAGAGACCAGGTCTCCCAACTCCCACCTCACTCCCTTTCTACCTTCTCAGAGATTTTCAGATTGGGTTCCCTGGAGGCATCCTGGAGAAAAGGGTGGAAGAAAGCCCAGTCCAGTAAGCAGATTCTGATTTCCCAACCCCTTCAACCACGTTCAAACATAGTCATTCAACAAGATTTCTCTTGTTGTCTCCCCTACACACACACACACATACACACACACACACACACATACACATGACTTCTGCACAATACTTCATTTGAAGCACATTTCTGTTCCTAAAACTAAGTTTAAAAAACACTGCCTTATGCTGTAGTTCTATTTATTTATGTTTTATGTACAGCAAGAAACTAGGCCTTGTTTTACAGACTTATTGCCAAATATGAAGGCTTTTTTTCAGTATGAATATGATATAGAACTGATGAGGGTGAGTGGAAAGTGAAATCATGCAGCAAGATTCGCACGTTGCAGATGTACGGTTCACAGAAGAGTGTTTAACAGTAGTTCTCAAACGTCTTTGTACATACAGATCACCTGGAGGGCCTGTTAAAGTACACATCTCAGGCCCCACACCAGCATCTCTGATGCAGAAACGAGGTGTTGGAGACCAAGAATTTTCAACAAGTTTCTGATGAGGCCGATTGCTGCTGGTCCAGAGGCTGCACTTTGTAGAACACAGACGCTGAAGAGGAGTTGCTTCTAGAGGAGGTGCTTGCTTCCAGGTGCTGATGCTTCCAAATGATGCTTCCAACTGAACTTCCAGCGCACAGCAAGAACTTCTTTCTGAGGTAGTATTACTTCAATTGGAGGAAGTAATGTCTGAGACTTTTTAAGAAATGGAAAAATGCTTATGTTATAATGTTGAATAAAAAAGAATATGATATCAATGAGAAAAGAGAATAGGAGAGAAACTGAAATGTGCTAATTAATTTCCTTGCTGCACAAAGCAGATTTTATTTGATCTGTAGACATTTTGTAGATACAGTAGTTGGTGGTTGGTGTGGGAATGAATGCTTATATCTATATGTGTATCAGAGCTACTCATCCATTTAAAAACTATTCATAAACATTGGGGTCTGAGGTGGAAATAAATTTCTATTTATATGCATATGAGTGTCATACGCACTCATTCCTTCCACAAATATTTATAAATGCCTACCAGATGCCAGGCACCATGCCAGGCACTGGGGAAAAGACACATGTTCATTGCCTGCAGTCCTATGAAAGAAACAGGAAGTGAGATAAGAGCTCATCGAAGGGTATGGAAAATTCAATGGAGGGGGACCCATTTGATTTGACAGATACTGAGGTCCATTTTGGACAGTTTAAGTTTGGGTTTGTGGAATATCCAGGGAGAAAGATCAAGTAGAAAGCTGAAACATGCAGAACTCATGAGGGAAACCTGGGTTGAAGGGGCAGATCGATGACTAATCAGAGGCATAAATGATTTCTCTGTGAATGTGTGTGAAGTCTGAGGAAAAGAATACCGTCTAGATGAGGAGGAACCAGTAAAGAAGACTGAGAGGCTCACTGTGGGGGTAAAGATAAAACATAAAATTAAGGATATGTTAATATTCCTTTTATTAAACAACAGTGATTTGTTTGCTTGAAATCAGATTCTTTAAGTAATTTGGTCAGTATACCTTGCAGGACGAGATGATATGCTGAATTACTCATACTATGTCTTATACTTCCTGGTGAAATCAAACCTTATGTTTTCATATAAGTGATGGTGTCTTACTTAAGTGAAGAAAAGATTGTCCTCACAAACATAATGCTAAAATCCTAGTTAATCATCATTCTAGGGACTTCCCTGGCGGTCTAGGGACTAGGACATTGTACTTTCACTGCTACGGGCCCAAGTTTGATCCTGATTGGGGAGCTAAGAATCCATAAGCTGTACAACATGCCAAACATAATAACAATTTTTCTAATGGTTTTCTCCTTAAGGCCATTAGCTTTTGCTCCTTTAGTCATATTTGTTGTTGTTCAGTCACCAAGTCATGTCCGACTCTGCAACCCCATGGGCTGAAGCATGCCAGGCTTCCCTGTCCTTCACTGTCTCCCAGGGTTTGCTCAGATTCATGTCCATTGAGTTGGTGATGCTATCTAACCATATTATCTTCTGCTAAATACATAGTATTGGTCACATGCAAAAACAAGTCAATTTTCATCCGTCTAAGAGGCTAATGGATTTGTAATCTCACAGATACACATGCACACACACACACAAACACAATCTTTTCACTACTTCCTACGACCTCATCTCTCTTTGTGTTTAAAGATACATTTGCAACACGTAGAGTACCACGTCTCTAGTTATAGTTGTCATGAGATTTTAAAATTTTAAGTCAAAGTTTCTCCATCTGTAGTCTGGTTTGTGTTTCAGTCACTCAGTCATGTCCGTGTCTCACTCTTTGCAACCCCATGGACTGTAGCCCACCAGGCTCCTCTGTCCATGGAATTCTCCAGACAAGGCCATTCCCTTTTCCAGGAGATCTTCCAGACCCAGGAATCTAACCCAGGTCTCCTACATTGTGAGCATATTCTTTACTGTCAGCCACCAGGGAAGCCAGGTTAATATTCAGATCAATGTGTGTTTAATAAGCTCTTTTGTTCATGTTGATACAGTAGCAGGTTAGGTGATTGTTTCTACAACTCACTGCACAAAAGTTGGCTCTCTAGTTATTTATATATGTTAAAGTATATATGCATATTTACAATGCATAGATGATGTTGTCTTTGTTATTTTGTTACATATATGGCTTCCGGATTATCAGGAGTATCATTCTGGTCAACATATACAACATGTATACATTGTACATGTGTGATATTGTGTGCATAAGAATTATTGTAGTAAAAGTCACATAATGTAAAAACACAATATTTTAACCATATTTAACTGTACAGTTCAGTGGCACTAAGTACATTCACATTGCTTGGCAACTCTCACCATCACCCATCTCTTGAATTATTCACCTTCCTAAACTGAAACCCTGTCCCCACTAAACGCGAACTCCCTCTCCCCCGCCCCTCAACTCTGACCACCTCCACCCGCCTCCTCGGCATCTGCCAGTGCACTTTCCAACTCTATGAATTTGACTATCCTAGGTATCTTGTATTAGTATCTTGACTGTGATAGTGCTTACACAATTCTGCATTTGTCAAAACTACAGAACTCTACAGCCCCAAATTTACTACGTGTCAATTTAAAAATAAACTTTAGAAATTTAAATGCTGAATCTGTAATAGTTGCTACTTCAAAGAATATTGTTTCAAATAAATTCAGCTTGTCACTTTATGGCCCAAACACTGACACACATGCTCACTTCTCTTTACAGAACTTCCACATAAAGTTTTTTACTTGCTCGTAATCTTACTCCAGGGAAGTTCAGCTGACTTTCCCAAGATACAATGGCAGGTGGCTGTTCAACTCTTTTGCCTTCGGTGCCTCAAATTTCTACTTGTTCATTAAGAGAGTTCTCCAGAGACAGATGTATGACAGCACTTTGAGAACAGTATTCACACTCACTGCTGAAGAGGGGAAAGGGAGAGATCAGAGTTCAACTCTGGGCAACAATTTAGTGCCCGCATGCATTACTTACCAACTAACCATGGTGCAAGTACTGGGAGAGAAGCAAGTAAAAATGGTGACGAATATGGCCCAGAGTGTATGGGGATTAGGGACTTTCCTGGTGGCTCAGACAGTAAAGCATCTGTCTACAATGCGGGAGACCTGGGTTCAATCCCTGGGTTGGGAAGATCCCCTGGAGAAGGAAATGGCAGTCCACTCCAGTACTATTGCCTGGAAAATCCCATGGACAGAGGAGCCTGGTAGGCTACAATCCATGGGGTCGCAAAGAGTCGGGCATGCCTGAACGACTTCACTTTCACTTTTCATATGGGGATTAAGACTTGTGCTCAAGTCTCCCACCTCTGCTTCTGTGTACACACTGGACTTCAGGTACACGTCTCTTCATCCACTCTGTTACCTCGTGGCCACTACTTGAGGGTGAAGGATGCTGGTGTTCGCAGAACAGCATGCTGATGCATTTTTTCCTGCCATTGTATGTAACATGTTTTCTAATTCTTTTGCTCTATTCAGCATTTGACCCCAACGATAGGGGATTATGGTATTAACTCTCTACCCAGCACACATTCTTTACAGACTCTCACTAAATACTGTAAGCCTGCTGCAGAGAGGAATAAAAGTGAAAGCATACCGTCTGGTCTTAAGCTGAGCACACAGAGGGTCGTGATCCAATTGGAAGGGAAGCAGAATTTTTAAAAAGAAAGAGGTTTGACCAAATTTTAATCCTTGTCATTTTCATTTCTCTTACCCTGTGGATTTGGGTGATTTTATTTACACTGTCAGCTTGAGCCTAGGGATTGGAAATCAGGCTTTTATGGAGATTATTAAAAGTACATAGAGTACACTAAAGGTTGGGCTAACTGATATATGCTGCTAAAAATATGAATGTGAATGCCCTGGTATTAGATGCCACTGGCGTACATTTCATCCTCCTTAGAAGGTTATTCTTGGGAGCTGGACCTGCTGCGATGGTAATGAGATGCAGGCTGTCAGGGTATTTCTAATAGGTAGCGAATGACCATGGATGTGAATGAATTAGCATTACTCAGATGAGAAGGTAGCTCTTTATACCAATAATTCCAATGCAAAGCAATTCCACCACCCTTCTCCTAAAAGAGAGGATATTGTAAATTGGGGGTGGGAGTGGAGGGAGGAGGAGGCCAGGGTTAAAGCTTCAAGGATTTATTGATGGCTTGGATGGGCTGTGATGTCCTCCAGGTCTCTAGGCTGGGTATTGTTGCCTGAGCTTCTTTACTGTCTAGATGCATGAGTAGTGACTTGGTTAGGTACTGTCATATAGTCCTAGATGACAAAGAGAAAGCTCTAGATCTCAGTCACAGCCTTTTAAGATCTCAGCAGATAAAAATGAAGTGCTTTACCCAATCTCAAAATACTAGGAGCAGTCACGCTTTGACGAATCAGGTTTAGGATCTCCAAGACATGGAAATACCACGTTACAAAGTAGCTGACTATGCAGGACTTGTGTCCTTGCAAGGTTATAGATTATGATAATCTTAATAGGCTTAAGAGGGTTTTAGAGAGATTCCTGGATCACAGTTCTATACTGGACCACCATGAGAAAATGGGTATTTTAAGGACTTATTTCCAGTTATGAATGCCAGTAGCATCCACACGCTTGCTGCATGGCCTTGCTGGGTGTCATGGATAAGTCAGGAGTCGTTGCTGTGCTGGAGTTTTCAAGTGCAATCCACACCCAGAAATGAGGAGGAAGACATATCGCCAGAAACAACTGACCATGGGTTTATTTAACCTGGTGTTCTCATATCCCAAGACCTGGGCAACGGTGTTCATTTATGGACTGAGCTTTATATAGCTTTGTCATGTCCTAGATGCCTATGTATAAAAATGTACTATCCTGCCATAGAAAGATATGCTAACCCTCAGTGTGCTATCCAGGCCACAGAAAAAGGACCACCGTGAAGGGTGGACCTTCAATGCCTTCACTGATGGGAACTTTAGCTCTGAACCACATGTCCCAATTCACTCACATTCTACATCCTGACTTGTTCCTATCTATCAGAACAATCCTAAAAAAGGACTTTTTGAACCAAGTGTGATGAAGATGACAGGGCAGGAGGATGATTTCACTCCTTTCACGAAAAATAAAGAGCTTTCCCAGCTTTATGAACTACTCTTCGTTTAGAATAGCGTATTGGTCAAGGTGATCAATGCAGCTGCTACAAAACACAATTTCCAAATATAAGTGCTGTCCCCAGTGCAAAGTTAGTACTTACTCAGAATTTCTGCTGTTAGCTGGGCCCCTTCCATCGTGCATGTGTGACAGTTTCATCTTAGAGCCCTTTGCTTGCAGCTATTTAGATGGTAGAAAATGTAAAGAAGACACAGGAGATTGTAACACATTTGACCTTACAGTAACAGTCATCACCTCTGCTCCCATTCCACTGGCCAGCCTTTGCGATCACATGGCCCATTTAACTTCAGGGTGGCCTGGAAGAGACTTCCCACATGTCCAAGAAGAGACTCAAAAATGATGATCACTTAAAGTTTTACCGTAGTCTGAATTTCTAAACATCAACTATTCATTTTACTTTCCTCTTACTCACAGATCACACTCACCTCACTCCACAGAGGACAATGCAAAGTCCCATCCAGTCACCACCACCATATCGATGTCCAGAACACTTGAGGAGGGCAGCATCTTCTCCATCAATCTGATGTAGGACCTCTAGGTAGGTTCACATGCAGGACCTATGTAGGTAGCCTACATATTAAAAAGACAAGTAATCTGCACCCTACTTCCCCATCATCACAATCCATTTATAATAATGGGGGAAATACAGGAAAATAATCTTGTTTGTGTAGGAAAATAATAGGTAACACTCTGCATCATGGTCTGCTGCCATGCTGAGCCCCTCTGAGTCAGCAAGTACAGCCCATACCTTCTGGGCACGGTAGCTAAGTGTGTGGAATAGCTCTAGGAAGGACTCCATTGTTTGTTCTTCTTAGACACATGTGAAATTGGCTTAGTGGGGACACCCTTCCTTCCGAACATTACACCTGCAAAAGCTTGACTTTCACTCAGTCTGGAATGGGCTGGCAGCTAGAGAATCGCTTTATATCTTGAACAGGCAAGAACGTTTCCAGTTCAAGCCCCTGCTTTCTTTGGCAATGCAATTTTAACCTTAGAAAACATGATATATTTGCTTCGGTTAGGTCCTTGTGCCAGTGACCACACTCAGAGTTATTTTTTAAACCTTGTTATCAAATTACTTTTTTTTTCTTTTCTTTTTGCTTCTTCCTCCCATGCCATTTTCTCTCTCAAAATAATTACCTAAATGAATTGAGGCTATTGAAGGCCATACTGCTGATTTTATTTTTGCCTCAAACAACTTCATTCACATGTCACATGAGAACTTTTGCTAGATATTTGTCACCAAAAGACATTCTTCTGGTAGCATGTCTTACAGTTGGAGTCTAAAATAGGCTTATTTTTTTTCTAATCCTACAGTCCTAACTTTTGGACTCTGTATTCTATTTTTGACTGTGTGGATCACAATAAACTGTGGAAAATTCTGAAAGAGATGGGAATACCAGACCACCTGAACTGCCTCTTGAGAAATCTGTATGCAGGTCAGGAAGCAACAGTTAGAACTGGACATGGAACAATGGACTGGTTCCAAATAGGAAAAGAAGTATGTCAAGGCTGTATACTGTCACCCTGCTTATTTAACTTCTATGCAGAGTACATCATGAGAAATGCTGGGCTGGAAGAAGCACAAGCTGAAATCAAGATTGCCAGGAGAAATATCAATATCAATATGCAGATGACACCACCCTTATGGCAGAAAGCAAACAGGAACTAAAAAGCCTCTTCATGAAAGTGAAAGAGAGTAGAAAAAGTTGGTTTAAAGCTCAACATTCAGAAAACGAAGATCATGGCATCCATCTATTTCTGCTTTATTGACTATGCCAAAGCCTTTGACTGTGTGGATCACAATAAACTGTGGAAAATTCTGAAAGAGATGGGAATACCAGACCACCTGAACTGCCTCTTGAGAAATCTGTATGCAGGTCAGGAAGCAACAGTTAGAACTGGACATGGAACAATGGACTGGTTCCAAATAGGAAAAGAAGTATGTCAAGGCTGTATACTGTCACCCTGCTTATTTAACTTCTATGCAGAGTACATCATGAGAAATGCTGGGCTGGAAGAAGCACAAGCTGAAATCAAGATTGCCAGGAGAAATATCAATATCAATATGCAGATGACACCACCCTTATGGCAGAAAGCAAACAGGAACTAAAAAGCCTCTTCATGAAAGTGAAAGAGAGTAGAAAAAGTTGGTTTAAAGCTCAACATTCAGAAAACGAAGATCATGGCATCCGGTCCCATCACTTCATGGGAAATAGATGGGGAAACATTGTCAGACTTTATTTTTTTGGCTCCAAAATCACTGCAGTTGGTGATTGCAGCCATGAAATTAAAAGACGCTTACTCCTTGGAAGGAAAGTTATGACTAACCTAGATAATATATTGAAAAGCAGACATACTACTTTGCCAACAAAGGTCCATCTAGTCAAGGCTACGGTTTTTTCCAGTGGTCCTGTATGGATGTGAGAGTTGGACTGTGAAGAAAGCTGAGCACCGAAGAATTGATGCTTTTGAACTGTGGTGTTGGAAAAGACTCTTGAGAGTCCCTTGGACTGCAAGGAGAGCTAACCAGTCTATTCTAAAGGAGATCAGTCCTGGGTATTCATTGGAAGGACTGATGCTAATGCTGAAACTCCAATACTTTGGCCACCTCATGCAAAGAGTTGACTCATTGGAAAAGACCCTGATGCTGGGAGGGATTGGGGGCAGGAGGAGAAGGGGATGACAGAGGATGAGATGGCTGGATGGTATCACCGACTCAATGGACATGAGTTTGAGTGAACTCCGGGAATTGGTGATGGACAGGGAGGCTTGGAGTGCTGTGGTTCATGGGGTTGCAAAAAGCCGGACACAACTGAGCCACTGAACTGAAATGAACTGATTCTATTTTTGCTAGCAAACTCATGAATTCTTTCCTGAGTCATCATACAGTCTAGATAAGCCCGAAACACTGCTAGGATTCTGTTTTCTAACCGTTTACCCTTGTCATAAAAACTGTGATGTGACTACCTTCTAATGAATAGGAGGCAATAACTCTACCGAATTTGTCACTGCATAAACTGAATTCCATCTTTCCAGATTCTGGTATTAGCTTCTTTTCAGCCTGTTGCTGAACTCCTAATTGAGCGATAACACACTTAGGCTAGTTTAACAGTCAAAGAAGGCAATTTAGTTACATCAGTACCCCACTTCCAGTACCAGTTTCGGTATCAGAGCAACACACACCAGTTCCTATAACGACACCCTCAGTGGTCTCACACCACTAGGTGTGTTTCTCCCTCATGTCACTGTCCAGGGAAAGTCTGGCAGCTCTCTGGAGGCTCTCTTCCAAGTGGATATTCAGGAACCCAAACCCCTTCCCTTCCATGACGTTGCAATCACAAATCAGAGGCATTGAAACTCACTGTGGATGGGAACGCAAAAGCCAGAACATGCTTTCAAGGGGCAGAACCAGAGGTGGCTTACATCCCTCAGTCCTCACTGTTTTGGCCAGAGCCTTGTCACATGATCCCAGCCCAACAAGGAGGAAACGAGGTGATCCTGTGTGCTCAGGAACAGGAAATGGGACGGGACTGAGGAGCTCATGGCTCTCAAACCTGTAACAGAAAGTACCATTCACTTCACTTTTCACTACTGGCTGGCCAAACTAAGAAGGGATGGCCTATGTTTTCTTAATCACCAGTTAGATTATTGGCTAATAATGACATTTAATTTTTATATTAAAAATGCAGATTAAAGATTTTAAATAATTTATGAGAAATTTAGGGCAAGTACATATTTTACCACTTAAACAAGATAACTCTCAAACCTGTAACAGAAAGTACCATTCACTTCACTTTTCACTACTGGCTGGCCAAACTAAGAAGGGATGGCCTATGTTTTCTTAATCACCAGTTAGATTATTGGCTAATAATGACATTTAATTTTTATATTAAAAATGCAGATTAAAGATTTTAAATAATTTATGAGAAATTTAGGGCAAGTACAATATTTTACCACTTAAACAAGATAAAGGAGATCCAACCAATCCACTCTGAAGGAGATCAGCCCTGGGATTTCTTTGGAAGGAATGATGCTAAAGCTGATACTCTAATACTTTGACCACCTCATGCGAAGAGTTGACTCACTGGAAAAGACTCTGATGCTGGGAGGGATTGAGGGCAGGAGGAGAAGGGGATGACAGAGGATGAGATGGTTGGATGGCATCACGGACTCGATGGACGTGAGTCTGAGTGAACCCTGGGAGTTGGTGATGGACAGGGAGGCCTAGCGTACCATGGGGTCGCAGAGTCAGACACGACTGAGCAACTGAATTGAACTAAACTGAGACAAGATAAAATGGAAATACTGAGAGATTTGAAGGGACCTGCTGAGAATCATCGCACACGCCACCAGATCCCTGGCTTTGCACAATAACTGTCTCTGACCAAATCTTCACAACACAGGCAAAGCAGTGTGCAAACTGGCCATAAATGTTAGGCATGACCACGCAGGTCCCCACGGTGCCGACGGCTCAGTCTAAGTGAGCTGACTATCCGTGTGCTCGAGGCAGACTCGACAGTCACCCAACTCCTCTCCTCTGAAAGGCACAACTCAGCCCTGGGAGAGAGGGGACCTGACCCACCACCAAGTAGTAATCAGCATGGCAGCTCTGTGGAAAGAACACAGGTGCAGAGTGAACAAACCTAGGGTCTTCCATTGGTTGTGCGTCCCAAGCAAGTAATGAGCTTCTCTGAAACTTGGTTCCCTCATCTCTCTTCTATGAAATGAAAGGTAATGTATGCACCCCATGTAATATTGTAAGTATTCCATATGTGTATGTGTGTGTGTGTAAGTGTGGCAGATATTCAGACAATATGAATTGGTCAGAGAACTCTCAATGGTCAGTGTTCATGCTGTACTAGGTATTAACTATTTTGCCATCATCCCTAAAAGTACTCAATAAGTATATACCTAGCTACATATTTATTTAGTCCTATAACCTGTATATAATTTTTCTAGGCATTATAGAAAATGCAAAGAGATTTAAGACCTAGATCCTGCCATCAATCTAGCATTGAGGCCAACTATATGAATTGAACTAGAGATATGACAGAGATTCAGAGAGAGAATTCATGTCAACATTGGCTGGAGGAGCCAAAGATGTTTCTATGAAGAAGGTAACCCCATGAGTTTGGACGACATCAAGCTGCAAATGGTCAGGGCAGGTTTTTAGCACAAAACTTGGTAAAGTAGAAAATGCTGAGGAGATCAGCCAGACTGGAGAGAAAAGCAACTGAAGATAAATGAACTTTATCACCAGTGCTACAAATTCATTCTAAGTAAAATGATACTTCATTTTATGAATTAAAAAGAGCAATATTCCAGTTACTGAAGATCTGTTGTATTTCCAGAGGGTACTGATATGGATGTAGCTCTTACATATTCTGGGGTTCCCAGGTGGTGCTAGTCATAAAGAACTCACCTGCCAATGCAGGAGATGCAGGTAATGTAATTTAATGTAAGAGATGCTGGTGCGACCCCTGGGTTGAGAAGATCCCCTGGTGGAAGGCATGGCAACTCCCTCCAGTCTTATTGCCTGGAGAATCCCATGGCAGAGGCACCTGGAGGGCTATAGTCCATAGAGTTGCAAATAGATGGACAGGACTGAAGTGACTTAGCATGCGTGCATAACAGATTTCACTAATCACAAAACTTTTGCAGAGAGGCAAAACATGCCTCATCATGATTTTGATGATGTAAGGTGTGTTTAGTGCTTTTCTAAGGCAATTAATCCCTGACTTTCTATTCCCCTTCTGCAATGTCCTCTTTTTCTACTCATCTATACTTGGTACTTTAACAGAGACACGCCAAGTGCCCAGAATGGTGGCTTGGGACATAGGCACCAAATGAATATTTGTGAATTGGATTCAATAAAGTACTGATTAAGTTCTACTTGGCAAGACTGCAGCTTCTGGTTTTCTTCAAATCAAGCAAAGTGAGTAGAAAGTGACCTCCTAAAAACAAAGACAAAGAAAACTGCTAATCAACTCTAACAAGGAGTTTACATGAATCCTTAAGGAAAGGAAATTAGTAGATGCTTCTAAAGGTGAGACACAGTGAGCAGAAAAGGCAGGCAGACAGCAAAGTCCCACCTTTGGAAGTTTCAGCATAGGCATAGTCTAAGTGCCACTTCCCAGCCTCAGCACAAACTGGTAATACACTGGTAATAGCTTTGACATGCCCTTCAGCCAAGGACCTTCCTTCCCCAATGCTATCCATAAACTCCACATACATAGTTGATAACCAAGGTGGCATAATCTCCAAACTATACCTAACAGATATCATTTTTTTAAAGTGAAATAATCTCCCTTTTTCTTTACGCTGTGAGTCCTTATGGTTTCTATCCATCAAGTCAATGTTTGTCAATCTTCAAGTGATGAGTAAATATCTGCTGGACAAAAAGGAAGTCATTGCTCAGCTTTGTACCAGCAAGTTGCTATTTTTGAGGGCTTAATCAAATGCTAATCTTGAAAACTAAGCTTCAAGAAAAAGGGATTTCTAAACTTCAAAAACTCTCTTTATGTAAGCACACCAATACATTGAATGACTATATAGAAGTTTATATGTATAGAGATTTAGAATATGACATAAGGGGCATTTTCACCTGTCTGGGGTGAAAGTTGAAAGTTGTCCGGGAACTAGGATGAGGAAGAAATGGAAAAAACAGGAAAAAAGGAATAGCCAGTTAAGTGCGTGCCTTCCCACCCATGCTGCCGTCACTAGGAGTCCCCAGAGCAGTGGCACTCGCTCTCTGCTGTCCTGTGAATGTACCAGGAGGGTGTCAATCCCAACACCCCTCCTTCTAGAAGCCTGCACTTATATTGAAACTTCAGCAATATGGTACCATTGCCAGGCAGGTCACCCAGCTGGGGGTGCTGTTTAGGTGCCTTTAAAGTAGAGCTTCTGACTTCTCAAGGCTTTCATTTGGTACACACGGAATCCGGAAGTTTCCATATACTCCAGAGGGAGGATACCACAGTACTGAGAGGCCAGAAGTTGTGCAGGGGCCTGGAGTTAGAACAAGAAGGCCACAGAGTACAAGGTCTCCACTTCTAGAGGCCAACGGCCGGGACCATGGTGGGATTAAACACAAACCCCAGAAGACCAGGCGCCACTTCTCTGGGCCTACCAGCCCAAGGTGCCCAGGAAATGGACCAGTCATCCTACAGCAAAAAGCAGCCAGGAACCAGAGGCAACAAGCCCAGCCAAGGTCCCCTTCCCCACCTTCACCCCTATGGGAGTAGATAAGTCTCCTCCCAGGCCCAGAGGCTACCCGGCTAACAAGCAGGAGGAAAGAAGTGAATGCCAGGAAGACTGGGCATTTACCCCAGAGAGGCTGATGTCAACAAGAGAAGGGGCTGTCTTTAGTTGTCAACAAGAAGTCTCTCTTCACTTCCCTATGAGAGAGAGAGAAGAGGTCAGAGCAAGATGAGAAATTACGCTGAAAATATGAAATGCTCTATGCTTTTAACTCAGCTAAGTGTAATGGCACGTGATTTTTAGCCCCAGACTGTATTAATGATGCGAAGTCGCTGGTCAAAATGCCCAGAGGCCCTCTCCTTGCTTTAAATGGTAGAATGCAGTTTGGATAGAAATAGTGTAATGTCATTTAGCTTGTATAGCTTTGTAAGATTTTTCATCTGTTAGTAAATTACTAAAAAGTTTTTCGCATCATAGGTCCAAAGAGGGGGTGGGATTTAGTCACTACATCTTCATCCAAGAAATGCTATTTCTTTACTATCTGCAGAGAGATTATAGAGAACACAAAGTTGCTCACATTAGCTGTGTGGTGAATCTTTACTTGGCATTTTGAAAGATAACAGGACAGAAATTTACAGGAAAGACATCATTGGCTATGTGTTGTCAGGCACTTTACACATACTCACTTTTTCATACTCCTCAAACCATCATTGTTCCCATGCTCCTGATGAGGAAACTGAGGCTGATGAATAAATCAGAATCTGTTTTGTCCAAGGTCACCGAGCCTAGAAGGTGCAGAGCTAGAGTTGGCACACGGTTGGATGACTACGGCAGGACACTTGATACTTGCCCACGTGGTCCAGTGACTCTGCCTCTCTGCCCAGCAAATCACGCGGACACCTGCTTAAGGGCTGCACACCCAGTGGACAGAGCTGATGCCTCCTGTTCTCTGGAAATGGACTCTGCAACTTCAAACCACCAACCTTGGACTTTACCAGACCTTACTGAAGACCAGCAGCCCAGGCTACCTTCCCTCTTAAGACAAGAGACTTGCCATCCCCCCCCAACCAAGCTCCCAGTTTTGGTCGAGATGGAAGGATGTATTTTTTTCTCTCTGACCACTATGTTTGCAGTCCCTTCAATAAGCACGTTCATTCTTTAAAGAAACACCCAAATTGTTTCTTTGGTTTCTCAGCTTCTCAGGCTCCTGGTCTGAAGGGTCATTATCTTGAGAAGTCAGGAGTGTGGCACCTAGTGTCTGGGCCCCTCAGCCTGGCCCCGGTGCCTTCAGACACCCACATGTTCTCCTAGACACTGAAAGAAGCGTGCAGGACCAGAAGGTAAGACATCTTGATCCCTGGAACACAGCAGCCTGCAGGGCCAGCCGGGGAGAGGTTGCAGGTCTCCAAAACACACTTAAAAATGCTGTTTCATATGAAGGCATCACATCCTGGGGAGAATGGATGAAGCACGTGGTAGGACAATTATGGTGGGCTTTCTGAAGTTGAGGAAAAGACTAAAAATGGCCCATTCCTTTGGACATAAGGAAAAATAGGCCCTGAGCCAGTGGAAACCAAGAAGTAAGCCAGAAAGAAACAGAAGCTTCTCTGCTTTTCTTTGCTAGTTCCTTTCTACAGAAAAAGCCAATTTTACTAGCATTTTGTCAGCCAGAGCCCTCTGTACACAAGTACTTGCAAATTCTCAGACCAGTAAAAATGGAGGTTCATAAAGATGCTTTGAGGAATATAAACTTTAAATGCTTTTGCGGATCATTCATACAAATTAAATAGTGGCTGCTTTTTAACCGTTGAGTAATGATTCCTATTTTATGAAAACTGCTAATTCATACTTAGAATGTCTAGAACATTTTGTTAACCAGAATATTTGACTTATGGGAGAATTTGGTACTAAATTGGCTAAAAATTGAGTAGCTAGCATCATGAAGATCTATGTACTTCAGAATTAGGGTGAGAAGTTAGCTTCCCAAATCTGATGATTTATTAACTGTGTGACCTTCAGATCTTTTCAGTTCCCTGTGTCTTATTTTTCTCATTTGTAAGTGAGGATAATGATATCTACCCTTCCAGGTTATTAAGCATAAATGTAAGAGGCATTTGCACATGCCTGGCATATACTTGCACATAGGAGACACTCAATAAATACACTGCAGTTATGATGATGGTGATTAGCATCCTTTTAAATGCTGCTACCACCCATTGTGTGAGCTTCTTTCTAACCCTTTCCTCCTCATTTGACCAGCCTCTGCACACCCTTGCATTCTAGCCTTACACACCTCCCCTGGAACACTGAAAGTTTCCCCAAATGCGAGGATCAGCCCTTCCTTTTTCCCATACAGAGAATAAAGAGCAATTTGGGACTGTCTGAGCCCTCCGGGGCTGGCTCCCCTTTCCATGGAGACACCGCCCCGCCTCCGTCTTGGTCGTCCCATCATTTCCTCTTTCTCTGGGCCAGACCTGGATAAACTTGTGGTTTCCTTCCTTCGTGCTCTCTGGAGAGCTGAGTACTGCACACTTGAAAGCCTAAAAACTTGTCATTTCCACCTTGAACTAGTGGCTGACCTCGCCAGACAGCCTGGGAAATGAATTAGTGTCCTTAAGCAGAGGCAGAATATGAGCGGTGACCCAGCTCTCGTAGGCAACTACGGAAACTGTCAGGCGGTAGTTAAAGTTCCCTTTTTCCCAACCCCTTTAATTATGTTGAAAACTATGTCATATTGTTTTTGAAAAAGTTAATGAAATACTAGGTAAAGGTGAACCAAGGAACATAATTTACTCGGATTTCCTTGCAAGCTTTTGATAAGGTCCCCCATAAAAGACCATTAAGGAAAATAGATGGCCAGAGGGCTCTGAGCAAAAGTCTTTTTGGTGTATTAAAAACTGGTTAAGCAATTTTAGAAGGAAGAATCACTGATGCTGGTTACTTCTTAGAGTAGAGAGAGGTTAATCACAAGCTGTCCCCAGTGTTAGTATTTGGACTTGAAGTGTTTGAATGATTTATAAAAGAAACAAAAGCAAAGTTGGTCAAAGTCACAAAACAATATCATAGTACAAGCTGTCCAGGGGATCTGGTAGGAATGAAGTTTCCTTGCCCATCAACCAGGAACACGGTCCTTGGAGGTAAGAGCTGGTGGCCTGCCCTGAAGATGAGACCTCTGAAGATGAGCAGGAAGCTCTGAAAATCTTTCAGAGAAAGAAACATTCGTAGCCCACGTGGTGCAGCCAGGCCTGAGGCTGGAGGGCAGGACACAATGACCTTACATGTGTCCTTCCCACCCTTCCCGCAGATGGTGGCTTAAAGCCATGAAAAATCAGAAATGAGTGGCATGGGTGGAGAGCAGTAAGCAATATGAAGGCACCATTTGGCATACTTTTCATTCCAAAATTGTAAAAGACTAATTCTATTGGTAAAGGAAAGCCAAAGGAATGTCACGGGGACTAAAACTTAAACACATTTTCTGAGTAATCTTTGTATTTGACTTGATGCAGCAGAAGATAAACAAGAGCTACTGAGGACCTGTTTACTGCCTACTGAAGGGGCAACAGAAGTGTTTTACTTTTTACAAAAGAAGACAGGCCTTCCTTGAAAGTGCTTATAGTCTAACAATATAATTATTCTCATATCACGGTCATGCCCCCTCCCAATATTTTCGCTGCAAAAGGAAACAGAGGGAATTAAACAAATATCTGGATGCAGATGAGGCAAATCCCAGGTCCTCTCCTAGCCATGTCCCTCATTAATCTTCATGACACTTCTTATCGAGTCCCACTTGTGTTTCTTTAAGATCAAAAAGTCCAAAACTCAAAAGTCATGCTGCGATCAGGGGCAGACTGAATTCTAATCTGTATTTACCCAAACTTCTATTCTTTTGCCCAGTCAAGTAGTAACTCTAGTTCCTGCATAGGGTGCTATTTACACAGTAGGAATGCATTTATTTTGAGACAAGGACACAGAGACAGAATGTTTTCAATAACACACTGGACATTAAAATGCTCTCGAAGAATCCACCAGTGGACCCACACAAATACAGTCAATTTACCTTTGAAAAGATGCAGAGGCAATTCAATAGGGAAGGGACAGTCTTTTCAGGAAATGGTACTAGAACAACTGGATGTCAATATGCAAAAAAACAATGGAGAAGGAAATGGCAACCCACTCCAGTATTCTTGCCTGGAGAATTCCATGGATGCAGGAGCCTGGTGGGTTACAGTCCATGGAGTTGCAAAGAGCTGGGCATGATTTAGCGACTAAATGACGAAAATGGAAAACAAAACAAAACAAAAAACACCCTCTATACACACTATATACAAAAACGAATTCAAAATGGTTCATAGACTGTAAATGTAACTGCAAATTTATGACATTTCTAAAAGAAAATACAGCAGAAAATCTTTACAACATTGGGCTAGTTGCAAAAAAGCTCTTTGATATGATAGCAAAAGTACTATCCATCAAAGGAAAAAAAATAGATAAAGTGGATTTGATGAAAATTCAAAGCCTTGGAATCTGAATTCATGAACAGA
The DNA here is from genome assembly GCA_006408675.1 of Madoqua kirkii. Lineage (NCBI taxonomy): Eukaryota > Metazoa > Chordata > Mammalia > Artiodactyla > Bovidae > Madoqua > Madoqua kirkii. Next base: position 16,293 of record SJYC01004900.1, on the reverse strand, counting down.
AACTGAAACAAAAATCAAAGCTTCCATTTTTCCAACCAGACTTGGAAATCTATATCTTTCCTCAGGAACATACAAAGCCAAGTAAGCAATCGAACTGAAAAATGGCAGCTCCTCAGCAAACTTTTCCCCAAAATGGGTCAGGTAGAAACTAATGACCCTTTCCTCTGTTGTCCGAGTCAGGGCATGTTTGGTACTTCACACACTCTGTCTTCATAGTTGTCACAGACTCATCTCATGTACAAATGTCAAGTATACGTGTCTCGTGTACAAACATCAAGTATGTGGTATCTGTGACCTGCCAGAGTCTAGTAGAGGGACTGATAGAGAAGGTGTGGTCAATACGTGTTTGAAGAGTAAAGTAAAGACGAGGAAAGCGAGGATGTAGGAGAAAGACACTCTGAAGAGAGAGGGGTTGGAGGAGAGGGAGGAATGGATGAGAAAAGAGGAGCAAAGAGGAGAGGAGAAGGAAACACAAGGAAGAAGGAGAGAGGAGGAAGAAAAGACGGGAAAAAGAACAAGGTGCCTCGGGTGAAGCCCACGGGGACAGGGGCCATCTGGGGAGCGGCGGGGTGGTCTCTGGTATGGGACAGGGGCAGCCACGGGCCCCCAGGCTGATCACCTGAGCCCTGGTCCCCAACCAGCCAGCGGTGCTGTGGCCAGGCCACGCGCGCTGAAGTCTCTGCCGCTCTTTGTCCCTCGCGCTACGGCCCTGTGGGTGTCAGCGGCCATCGTGCGGTCAGCACGGGGCCAAGTCAGCAGCTGAGGCGGGAAGCGGGAGGCTGAGGCTGCTGGCTGGTGCCTCCGGGTCCGCTCCCCGGCTCCCCGGCTGTGGGCCCGGGGGCCAGAGCCAGGGGAGCTGGGTCAGGGTGGTGAGGAGCCACTGGCATGGCAGGGCTCTCGCGTTCTCTCCTTCCGAATGGCCCGGCCTTGCTGGGGAACGGGAGGGGCTGGGCAGCCAGCAGCCGGGAGTGAGAACTTGCCCTTGCCAGAGCCAGCTGCTGGCTGCCATCTGGGTAGGGGCAGTGCCAGTTTCCCAAATCTGCCTTCCCTTTGGAAAAGAGGGGGAAAACTCTGTGCTGGGGAGATAGCTTCTCCTTCCATCCTGAGGCTCTCAGTTAAAAACCCAACAAAACCAGCCTTTGAAAGAGAAGAAATGCCACAGGCTGGGTTGTTTCCAGAGGAATTTGCTTCTCCTGGAGCCTTTACATCCAATTAAAAAAAAAAAATCTCTACTTGCCTTGCTTTCTCTGGCTTCTTTCGTTTTACTTAATGATGACCTTGACTTTTAAAAATCGAATCTGTTTGCACTCATAAAATGCCTATCTGCATGTCCTTTATCTTTATCACATACTGATGGAATTATCCACTACACAGTGGAATTCCCTGGGGGATGTGATCTAGTCTTTTTAATTTAACTTCCACCAAGAATAAGCCAACAGCTCCCTACACTGTGTCCGAAACTCGGATACTTTCTGGAGGGTTTACTCATTCATCGAGTGCATTTGGAGCACTGTTTAAACCTCAGCACAGGATCGTCACGATGAAGGATTGAAGAAGATCTGGTTCCTGTTCTCAGAGCTGAGCCAGTTGAATGGACACATCGCCTCAGGCTCTCGGGGACATCAGGGCGATGTGTCAGCCCCTGTGAGGCCCCACCCGGAGCCCCTGTGCTATTTCCTGTGTTACCTCTATGCTCCCAGGAGGCAGATGGGGAAAGAGTTGGCCAGGCAGAGCACAGAACCAAGAAGAGCCTCTGCAAAACCAGAAAGCAAGCGAGCTTTATCTAGGAGTGAGAGCCAGTATGTCTAACAAGCAACCCTCTGCGGGCGCTGACCGCCTGGAGCAGATTCTGACTGGGAAAAATCTGTCACCTTGATACATACCAGCTGAATATGAATCCTGGCTTTATTTTTCCTTATTGCCTTAGCAGTCAAATCCTTCTTCCGCAGGTTGATACCTAATCTCTCAGTGAAGAATGGAACCAACCCAACATCCCGCCATAGCAACTGGATGGATGCAGGGATTGAAGCACTTTGTGAGGATCTCAGGTTTGCAGAGATCTTCATGAGGAGGCCTCAGTTTGACCTGCTTGACTTTGCCAGCATCCTGGTTCCAAAGCAGCTCTCCACACGCCTCATCATGGAACAGTTGAAAGAGGAAGGCTGAAATCCAGGGAAGGTCCTAGAGTGAAGTTCACTCCCTAAAATAGAGGGTTCATCCCAGCTGATGGTTAGCCTGTCTGAGGACAGTCAGATCCCAGAAAAACTGGTTCATATTGCCCAAACTCATAGGAACAACAATATCTTGCATTTCAAGCATCTCCTAAGTTAAGCATAGCACAAGTTTATTTAACAATAATGAAAAATACATGCAAATGCAGCTCACATGAGCTTGAGCCTCCAGTGAGCACTCATTACTGGATAAATTTGAAAGTGACCCTCACCATAGTCCCTGAGACAGGCAGAGCAGGCATTGTCAGTTCCCACTTGGTAGCCCAGCAGAGGTAAACACTTTTTCTCAGCTGGTGTAGTCAGTGGCAGAGTTAGATCAGAATTTAGGTCTCCTGACTCCTAATCCAGTGCCCTTTCCATAAGCCAAATTACTAGCTGATAATATAAACTCTAGTATTCTAGATGATACCTACTTGAGAAAAGAAATTAAGATCAGAAATTCCCTTGATGGAAACATAGACGAAAACACAGAAGATCAAGTGGTGAAGAACACGGGCTTTGACTTCTGGCGCTGCCTTTGCTAACCATGTGATGTGGAGCAAGCTAACCAGTCTCCCCAAGCTTCTGTTTTTTCATCCATAGGAAAGAAACAGCACCTTTCTCCCAAGCTTGCTGTAAGAACTGAAGTAGGTAATATAAGACCTTGATCACAGGGTTCAGCCTAATGTAAGTGCCCCATACAGGAAGTCCTCTACACACGAATGAGAAAGTGCAGGGTTAAGAGTTCCTACTTAAACCTGTTAAGTAGGTTGCTATTATTGTCCCCATTTTACAGATAGGAAAATCGTGGCACAAAGAGGTTAAGTCATACATACAGGAAATGGCAGAGCCAAGATTCTAACCAGATGGGCCAGCCCCAGAGCCTAGAAGTTACCTACTAGACAGAGTGGCCCTCTAATTTTAACAAAAGATGTGTCTCAAAGAACTGTGTGGACTTGTTTGAAAGACTTTCTAGGCAGTTACCTTCCTGAGCCTCTTAAATCTCATGATGAAATCTCTTCCCTGCTTGCCTACCAAAATCTTCAGCAAAATCTTCAGACACTTCTGGGTGTCTTCCTAGAGGTTTCTTAGGCCTTAAATCTTGATGAGCCAGAAGACACTGAAAGTAAATGACTTTTCTTAGAGTCCTCAGCCATAGATTCTTCACCAAAATCGATTTTCTAAGTGTTTTTGAAGACAGCTCTCTGGCACACAGTGGGCTGAGATATTACTTAGAAGGTGTTTAGGCTTACAGTTAAGGAAGACAAGACAGGTGCTGATACACATGGATTTCCAGTGGACAGGGGGTTCAGAGAGAACCCACATTGATCAGTTATGGAGGAAGCTTTCTTCCGGAAAGAATTAGGTCTCATTCTGCAAAAGCAAACCTTGAGGGAATATGAGGGGAGACTTAAACAACCATGCAAAGGGCAGGCAGAGTGAAAACAGGTTTGTTCACAAATCCCCAAACCCTGAACCCAGGGGACAGCTTCTGATTTGAAGAAGGAAGTTTCAGGACAAGTAAAAGGTAATCCTACTTCAAGACACAAGCAGTCTCAAGAGATGACATGGGGGTGAAACCATAAGTAGTTTCATAATGGTAGGGATGCTCGAGTTGATAGCATATGCTAAAGGGACGTTTCGGGTGCTTAAGTTGCATTGTAGCAAAGGCAGCAACGATACCTTGCTTTTGAATAAAACTCGATGTTTCATATACACCCAGGCCTGCCTGGGGTCTCATCAGGGACCTGGGAAATTGTCATGGCTGCTATTATCAGGCCCACTTTATGTAACAGGAAATGAAAATCCTGAAACATTATTTGTCTAATATTTTAGCATGGGGATCCTGTCTAACTCCAAACGGAAGTTTAACTTGGCTTCTCGGGCAAGTAAAGGCATCTGGGAACAACACATTCAGATTTTGCCATTTTTCTTTGAACCATCAGGATCCAAGATGACTTTGAATAGAAATTTTTCTGGACCAGACCAAGCCTAGCCATTCAGAGGACAAAATGTCCTGCTCACAAGCCCTTCAGTCTCTCCCATTAAGGCTAGCCTCTCATGCATAACAGGCTCACGTGAAGATCTCATGGGAGCTAAGCTGTTGATTTTTTTAAAAAAATAACACAACCTATGAATTTTATCTCTTTATCTCCTCAGTCCAGAGGGAAAAAAAGGGACACAATCTGTCCTACCAGTGGGACATCCATCTGATTAGATGTCATAAAACAGAGTAGTCCTTTAGTCAATAATGGCTGGAATACCTCCGACCTACAGTTACTGGAAAGAAAAAAAAAAAAAAAAAAAACCTAACTACAGATAAACTCCCTAGGGTTTCAGATCCATTTTGCAATAAACCATGTTATGAAGGAAACCTGGCCCCAAAAGATAGTTTGAATGCAAAATAAAGATAGTTCACATGCTTTGAAGCAGATACAGGGCTCCTGTGGAAGCAACAGAATCATATTTTCGGAGGATCATTATATTTCCTGCTTCAGACTTTATTTGGGTCCCACCGTTCTTTTATACAACTCCTATTTTTAGTCATCAGAGGCGCCGTGTCCCGCCAGGCAGGGGCCTCAGCAGGGCAGGGCTGGTAGGAATGGTGTAGATTGGATGCCTAGGGAGTCCAGAGAGCTGGGCAGACAAGGGGCAGGTGAGCTTCAAGGAGCAGATGTGGCCCATGGGGCAAGACAAGGGTCTGGGGACACTCGGGAAAAAGATTTAGGGGATGCACCATGGGTTTAGAGAGCTGGACTCCAGGGTTCAGGAGACCAGTGAATTATCAAGAAGTGGCTAGAATATTGACAAAGCAGAGGTGGGCAAGAACTCTTTGAGATACCCCATCACAAAAGAATAGGAGGGGCTTAAATGCATGGGCTTCAGAACCTTGAAGACATCAACCAGTCATAGGAGGACAAATACCACGAAATTTATCTAAGGTTTCTAAAACAGTCAAATTCATAGGATCAAAGAGTGGAACAGCAGGTGCCAGGAGAGGAGGAAGTGAAGAGCTACCAAATGGTGGTATAAAGTTTGGGCTGAGATGATACATATGCTCTGGAGATCTGCCGGACAACATTGTAACTTACTTAAAGATATATATATATATATATCTTAACGAAGTGTGTGCATGCTCAGTCCCTTTAGTTGTGTCTGACTTTTTGTGATTCTATGGACTGTAGCCTGCCTGGCTCCTCTGTCCATGGGATTCTCCAGGTAAGAATACTGAAGTTGGTTGCCATGCCCTCCTCCAGGGGATCTTCCCAACCCAGGGATGGAACTTGTGTCTCTTACATCTCCTGTGTTGGCAGACAGGCTCTTTACCATTAGCACCACTTGGGAAGTCCATCTCAACAAAGTACCTATACTTAACACAGTTAACAATTCTGTACTATAAGCTTAAAAATTTGTTAAGAGAATAAATCTTACATCAACTATTCTTACCAAAATCAAACGCAATTTTTAAAGAATAAATAGAAATGCATGAGTTTTAGAAGCAGAGGTGCAGGATGAGTCTGATCCAGGCGAGGGCAGATATGCCAGGCTGGTTGGGAAATTCCTACAACCAGACCATCAGAGAAGAAAAAAGAAACACCTATGGTCACTAAAAATTATCATATAAGAAAACCATATTCTTCATTTAGCATTCATTCGTGTCCCCTCTAATTCTGTGAAATCTAGCTCTTGGTGAAAAGGCAGAAAAAAGAAGGGGTCTTCAAAGTGAGTATTAGCAGGGGAAGAGGAGAGAGATGGAGAGCTGTTTATCCTTACAGATTTTAGACTATTTATCTGGGTAATGAGCCCCAGCATCTAGGGTGACCTCCAGTTTTCCTGAGGTGTGGGATCAAAAGATACGCTGAAAAAAGGAAAAGCAGAAAAAGCAAGATACTCTGACATTTCTTTCTGACTCTCACCATTTTATAGTTTTGGGGGATTGTTTTTTTCATTTTTTATGTTTCAAAAATAAATAAATAACACAAAGAAGTCGAGAGGAAATGCCGTGGCACAGAGCAAGAAGCAACATGGAAACTCCCAAGAGACGGACTTGACCCAGTCACCCAGCCATCTTTATTCCCAAGTAGCACAGGCCTAGCTCTCTTCTCTGTGGAATCCTCTTTTCTGGCCCATATCCCTCCCTGCCCCTTCTGCCCTTTATACAATCAATATATCCCCACCTTTGTCTCCTGAAATCTTCCTTCCCCTGACCCTCGTGTGGTCAAGGAGGCCTAGGGAGAAATGGGAAAGAACAAGGCTGCAGGCAGTTCAGGCCCCACGCAGGGGAGGCTGGGGGAACCACACTATTGGAGGGACAGGGTAGGAGCTGGAGTTCCCTGGTATCATATTCTAGGAAGTGGATCTTGGAAATTCCCTCCTGGATCAGCCTGATTCTTTATGAAGGAAGACACAAAGATAACTAGAGAAGACGACCCTACAAGCCAACTAGAGTAGAAAGAAAATGGCCTAGAAGTAGAAGGGCATGAGTGACTGGGCCTTACAGAGCTGTCCGTGCTGGAGAGCGGTGAGCACACCAGTAGCTCAGGGTCCAGCTGGCCACACCATCTTACCCACTGCCTTCCTGAGGTGCACAGGCCAAGGCTTCATCACCTATCTGTCTGAATAGTCACCTGCCTTCTAAGTTCCAAATGCTGAGCTAAGTAATGGGAATACAGAGGAGATTCCTTACTGGTTGGCAAGCATCTACTGAGAACCTACTCTGTGCCAAGCCATGGAGAAAATCATGGGAAGAAAAGGAGGCTGAGAAGCATATAAAATGAATGGAAGATGGTCCTCATGAAACTGGATGAAGAGACAAAGTAAACCCTGGTGATGTAGCTTGCTGGAACAACTTGGGGAAAACACGTGTTTTTCTTAGCAGTACATTCTCCTACAGAGAGAGGTTCATTTTTTATGGGAAAAATGCTGGCTCTCCTGGACATTATGATCAGCTGAGGGCTTTGGTGAAGAAATTGAGAAGCGAGCTGAATTTCTCTAACAAGGAAAGGAGGAGATGTTCAGTGGCTACTTTAGGGAAAGATTCAGAGGGAGGGAGGAGACCCAGAGGCCCATGTTGCTGTTCAGTCACTAAGTTGTGTCCGACTCTCTGCGACCCCGTGAACTGCAGCACACCAGACTTCCCGTCCTTCACTATCTCCTGGAGTTTGCTCAAACTCATCTCCATTGAGTCGGTGATGCCATCTAACCATCTCACCCTCCCCATGACTAAAGAGGAACTCTGACAAGGAAAGTGAAGATCTTTGTCTTTATTTATTGCTGGGTGTTGTATCATGTAGCTTTCTCCTTCATCTCCCCATAAAATTGTAGCGAGTTCTACATTACTCACTAATGCTTCGTGGGTTGGATCTGTTTTGAGGGGGTGTGATAAAGCCCAGAATATCATTTCCAAGTGGTCAGAGGCAAAAGGAGAGGGTTCTCATGTGAGAAAAACTTTATATGAGTTATTGAGGACATGCTTTTAGCAATGCATTTGCAAGTTTAGATGTGAAACACATGTGCTCAGGAAGTTCAGAGGGAAGTAATCTGAGGATGAGTGGATAATCAGGACAGTCTTCCTAAAAGAAGTAAATTTTGAACTAAACACCCCTTGGGAGATAGATTCAGGTCATGGAAATACAAAGGTACTTATGTAACTTCACAGAGACCCCAAAATACACATATGGTTTTCTGATCTCAGCTCAAGATACAGACATGTACATAGGCAGATACACATGCACACTCAGTTATGCCAACAGTTACGGCAGAGGGAAATACAGGTGTGCACCGGATCATACACACATCACACCCAACCAGACAACACCTAGCAGCTTCCCATCTCTGCCAAAGTGGCCCCTGCTCTCGCTGAGATGCACAAAAAGTGGTTCATTAGTATTAAAACCACATCACTGCTGAAGTGCAGAAGAGTCAGATTTATAACATTAGACATTTTTAGTAGAAAATGTAAATACATCACAGAGAAGGCTGGGCACATGTCCCTTGAAACCATTACCTCATGAAGCTTAACAAGGGTCTAGGCTTTTCACAGAGAAAGACTAGTCTAAGCAACATCCAAGATCGTCTTATCAAAGTCAGAGGTTTTAAGGGACACAAGTGATCAGCAAAGAAAATAAGAAATACAGGGACTTCTCTGGCTGTCCAGTGGTTAAGTGTTCACCTTCCAATGCCGAGGGTGAGGATTTGATCCCTGGTTGGTGAGCAAAGATCCCACATGCCTCGCGGCCAAAAACCGGAAACATAAAACAGAAACACGTTGTAACACATTCAATAAAGACTTTGAAAAGTATTCCCACATCAAAAAAATATTTTAAGAAAAGAAAATAAGAAATACAAATAGCCAATAAAAAGCATAAACACTATGGTGGCTCAGATGGTAAAGAATCTGCCTGCAGTGCAGGAGACCCAGGTTTGATCCCTGGATGGGACGGATCTGCTGGAGAAAGGCATGGCAATCCATTCCAGTATTCTTGCCTGGAGGAGCCCATAGGAGCCTGGCGGGCTACAGTCCATGAGGTCACAAAGACCCAGACAGGACTGAAGTGACTTAGTATAAGCACATATATATAATTCTCTAATATTGTAAGATAGAAAAATATCTAAAAATACAAATACTATTATATATAAACATGAAATCAGCCTCACCTGAAGCTAAAGAAATGCAAATAAAAATGATATAATACTGTGTTTGCCCTAATTTACAAAATCTAGAAAGAATAAAAAAGCTCAGCCTTGGTTCAGATGAGAGTGTGGAGAACCGTTCTCCGACCCCAGCACTGGGGCTGGCAGTTTGGTCCATAACCGTCTCAGGAGGCCACGTCTACCAGAAACACTGCACACGTGTGTGCTCCCTGATCTGTAATTTCACTTGTATCTCTTGATGGAATACCCAGGTTAGTGCCTAAAGTCGTGTGTATAAGGCTTTCATTGTACTGGGTTTTGAAAATATGAAAAACTGGAAGCTATTTAAATACCTAGTAAAAGGAGACTGTTAAATAAAATATGGTATCCATTCAATGAAATACTATATCACTATTATAGGAATAATACAAGATTTCATGATGCTGAGAAATGTTATAATACACAGCAAGATGTTGTAAATGAGAAAAGCAGAATCGATGCAGTACATAAGCTGATACTCTTTGTAATACCAAAGCCAGTTAATGTATTCAGTGGTTAAACCAGGATATACACTGTATACTAGCAGTGGCCCTTTTGGCTAAATGTTGTCTAGAAAAGTGCCTGGCATGAAATAGGCCCACAGTAACTATTTGTTCCTTAAATAGATTTATACACACTTACTATGCACCAGGCAGTGTTGTAAGCACCTGACAGAATATTTCAGTCTGCCCACAGCACTGGGCTCCAAGTCCTACTGTGAACTCCACTGAGCCAAGAGGGTGCACCATGAGGTGAAGCCAACCAAATTGCCTCGGTCACCCAGTCAGGAAATGCTGAAGCCAAGATTCAAACTCAGGCAGCCTCAGTCCAAAGTCTTAACTCAAACCCTCTCTGGACACATGTGCAGAGAGAAGTCTGAGAGGTGATATGCCAACAAGCACATCAATAGCAGTAATCCAGGCAATGCTGGGTGGTGGGGTTACCCAACATCTTGTTTTCCTTTGTACTTAACAGAGTTTTCTAATTTCTCTACAGTGATGTAAAATTTAATTTTTGTATCTGTGTGTGTGTGTGTACTCAGTTGGGTCCAACCCTTTGGGACCTCCCTGGACTGTAGCTCTCCAGGCTCCTCTGTCCATGGAATTCTCCAGGCAAGAATACTGGAATGGGCTTCCATTTCCTCCTCCAGGGGATCTTCCCAACCCAGGGACCGAACCTGTGTCTCTTGCATCTCCTGCATTGGCAGGTGGACTCTCTACAGCTGTGCCATCTGGGAAGCCCTTTAATTTTCTTTGAAATAATATGGGATGTCCTTTAATGGTGGAGAAGGCAATGGCACCCCACTCCAGTACTCTTGCCTGGAAAATCCCATGGATGGAGGAGCCTGGTGGGCTGCAGTCCATGGGGTCACTAAGAGTCAGACACGACTGAGTGACTTCACTTTCACTTTTCACTTTCATGCATTGGAGAAGGAAATGGCAACCCACTCCAGTGTTCTTGCCTGGAGAATCCCAAGGACGGGGGAGCCTGGTGGGCTGCCATCTATGGGGTCGCACAGAGTCAGACATGACTGAAGTGACTTAGCAGCAGCAGCAGTCCTTTAATGGATGCTTTCTCTCACCAAAACAGGGGGAAAGTAGAGCAGAGGAAATGGGTTCTCAAGAGAGAGGGAAAGGATGAGGGACAAGCAGAGTAGGGATCTCTAATCTCTGGGCCTCTGATTGGTGCCTCCTGTTAGATCAGAGTGGCATTAGATTAGAAACAAAGCATGCAACACTACCCTATTTTAAATGGATAGCCAACAGAACCCTGCTGTATAGCACATGGCGGGCGTTCTGCTCAATGTCATGTGCCAGCCTGGATGGGAGCAGGGCTTGGAGGGGAATGGATGCATGTGAATGTGTGGCTGAGTTCCTTCACTGTTCACCTGAAACTATCTCAGCTTTGTTCATCAGCTATTCCCCAATACAAAATGTTTTGGGTGTTAAAAAATAATAAATTTTCTTTAAAAAGGGGGAAAAAATCATTATATAGGAAGTCTTTTTATCTAATATTTATATTACTAGATGACCAAGGAAAATATATCCATTTAAAATGAAGACCAAAAGAAAAACAAAATGAAGACCAAGATTTGACAGTAAACAATGAATAAAAATTATCTATAAGGGATTATTAAAGAATAAAAATGTAAATTATGAAAAAAAGAAATAAAGTATAGAATAAATGTGATGTGCTTGAATTATCCCCAAATCATCACCAACCACCACCACCCTAGTTCATGGGAAAATTGTCTTCCACCAAAATGGTCCTCGGTGCCAAAAAGGTTGGAGATTGCTGAAACAGAGGGACCAAGTTTCTGCAAACAAGGTAAAAAATCTCAGAAATTACAGGCCCCTCACTTCCCACGTGTTCTTTGCTGTGTCCTTCAACCCCAGAGGATTCCGAGATGCTCCTTGGGGTTGCCAGTCTCCTGGAGAGATACATGGTGACCCTACGTTCAGGGCCTCTTGCAAGGCCCTCCTCAGGTGGACACACCATTTACGGGTGGAGCTGCATTTGCCAAAGACATTTCTTGAAGTTCTGTACCGGACGTAGGTGGGCACGAAAGGTACAACTCAAGAAAGATATAGCCCCTGCCTTCAAGAAATTCAGAAATTCTTGAGGAGACAGACAAACAAAAAACACACAAACTTATTACAGGACCAATAAAATAGAAGGAAATTCAGGATGTTATAAGAGCATCTGATTCCTGTAACATCCTGGACTTGCCTGTGTTGTAGAGCTTGTTGTTTTTTTCTATTTTAATTGTGTGCTTCCTCCTCCATCTCTCCAACTGCACACAAACTCCTTGAGGACCGGCACTGAATCTCACGCATGTTGGTGTCCCAGCACTTGGCACAGAATAGGCCATTTAGGCAACAGCAGCTTTGCCTGAATGGTTATCTCTATACACAAATGGCTCTGTCAATAACTTCTCCAGTTTGATCCATCAAGGAATAGGTTAAAGCAGAGAGGCTACACTGAAAGAAGAATGCCTGGAGATCTCCCTGGCTCAGATGGAGTGAACCAGGTAAACAGACAGAAAGAGAAGGGGAAAATCTCCTAGGCTGTGTGAACACAAGTCCAAGATCGAGTTAAGAAACAGCTGATTTGTTTCGGTCAAAATAGATGTGGCTGCAACAGAGATGAGTCACGGAGGGCCTTTTAGTCACACTAAGTTCAGATTTAATCTTCCAGGCTATGAGGATTCAAAACAATAGAAGAGAGATGGTCGGATTTGGCTACAGGAAAGTCAGGGTGGTAGCACCATGGAAGGTGGAAGAAAGGGGGCAAATCAGAGGCAAAGAGGCCGGTTCAGTTGGGAGGTCCTGGCAAGGAAGCAGCCCAGAAAACGATGACCTGGATGAAGGCAAGGCTTCCAAGAACGCAGAAAAAAAGACATCCCAACATTATTTTCCTCCAGGCCAGCCTGAAATCATTCTCAGGCATGCAGAACAGTTAAAAATGACACTTGTGTGTGAAAAAAGGCAAAGCTGATCTTGAGGACTTAGCCATATTGCCAACTCAGCAGCCCCAATCCCCAAGGCTTCACACCCCACTAGCACCTCAGCACCCACCCCTCCCACAGGCAGGGACGAAGACATCCTGGCAGCCAGAGAAACGCTCCGAAGCAGCAGCAGAGGGGGGAGAAGAACATTACAGAGCCCAGCATCTGTGGCGAGCAGCTGCCAAGCGGCCTCCATGTGCTCCTGCAGCTGTCGGTGTGATGGCAACGGAAGAAGGAACAGAAGGATGAAAAGAACTTTCAGCAACAGGCTCCGAGTGCCAGGCAGGTAGGTGGGCCCTGGGGCAACCCAGGCCGATCCACTGGGGTTCCCGGGGGGCTGCTGCTTGCCTTGGAGAACGGCCACATGGAGCCCCTAGCTTCTCAGGCTGGGCTTTGCAGGACCCCAGTCCCCTCACCTGAACCAGGGACCCACAGAAGTGGAGACGATTTGCCAAGCCAGCTTCCTTAGTTTGATTTCAAGGTCCCCGTCTCCATCTCTTTGAAGGTGCAATATGACTCAAATCACTTGGTGTTCAAATCTGTGACTCAAAGCTCAGTGTGGTGGGAGACCTGTTTGAGAGATTCATTACCCCCTCACCACCAAATAATCAAGGAGATGGCCCAGGGTACTTCATGCAACTAAAACAGGAATCAATGATTTTAACAGCAGGTTGAAGGCATGCATCACGTTGATTATTCACTCATTCATCCATTAATTCAGAGATTTATCAAGTACCAAGTATATAAGAACATGCTAGGCTTTGTGGCAGCTAAAAGAGATATGGAAGGCAAACTGATAATGCAGAGTTTGTCAAGCTGTATAGCTTACAAAGAACTCTATTCATTATTTTTCTTTTTACAACTAGAGCTAATATTCAGTCATTTGCATAGTCCAGGCATTACAGATATTTTCAGCCATTGACTACCCTGCCTGGCCAGGCTTCCCTGGTGGCTCAGTGGTAAAGAGTTCGCATGATGATGCAGGAGAAGCAGGTTTGATCCTTGGGTTGGAAAGATCCTCTGGAGAAGGAAATGGTAACCCACTCCAGTATTCTTTCTGGAAAATTCTATGGATAGAGGAGCCCAGTGGGCTGCAGTACCTGGGGTCACAAAGAGTCAGACACAACTTAGAGAAAAAGATCAGACCCTGCCTGGCCAGTGGTCTTGTGAATCAGTGGTTAAATACAGCATTTTGAAAACTGCCCCTGCCCACAGCAATGCTGCCAAGTCATATTTACATTTTCAATTATTCTGGTCTGTGATCACCTCCTAGTAGGTGACACAGTCAGGATTAGAACACACAAGTTGCTTAGGATAAACCTGGAAAATGAAGATATCAGAGAGACATGCAAGAATTCTAGGGTGTCATGAAAACAAGCACCTGACCCCGTGAGACACAGAGCTGGCACAGTATGTGTGAAGTGAAACACAAGTGGAGATCGTCACACACACAGCAAACTCGGAGGGTCTGCCATTTTGTTGTGGGGGTTGACAGGTGATAGAGACCTTGAAAAAAAATGGGGATTTGGATAGGGTTTGGCCCAGGTTGTCAGGGAAACAGGCTCTGGACAGAATGCCCAGGCACAAAACTCAGCTTTTCATGTATAAAATGAGGGTAATAATAAGGGTTGTTCTAAGAATCAGGATATAATGGTCATCTGAGTTAAATTCACCCATTCCAATCCATTTTAGTTCACTGATTCCTAGAATGTCGACCTTCACTCTTGCCATCTCTTGTTTGACCACTTCCAACTTGCCTTGATTCACGGACCTGACATTCCAGGTTCCTATGCAATATTGCTCTTTACAGCATTGGACCTTGCTTCTATCACCAGTCACATCCACAGGTGGGTACTGTTTTTGCTTTGGCTCCATCCCTTCATTCTTTCTGGAGTTATTTCTCCACTGATCTCCAGTAGCGTGTTGGGCACCTACTGACCTGGGGATTCCTCTTTCAGTGTCCTGTCATTTTGCCTTTTCATACTGTTCATAGGGTTCTCAAGGCAAGAATACTGAAGTGGCTTGCCATTCCCTTCTCCAGTGGACCACATTCTGTCAGCCCTCTCCACCATGACCTGCTTGTCTTGGGTTGCCCCCACAGGCATGGCTTGGTTTCATTGAGTTAGACAAGGCTGTGGTCCTAGTGTGATTAGATTGACTAGTTTTCTGTGAGTATGGTTTCAGTGTGTCTGGCTTCTAATGCCCTCTTGCAACACCTACCTTCTTACTTGGGTTTCCCTTACCTTGGGCATGGGGTATCTTTTCATGGCTGCTCCAGCAAAGCGCAGCCTCTGGAGTAGCCATGATGGTCAACAAAAGAGTCCGAAATGCAGTACTTGGATGCAATCTCAAAAACGACAGAGAGATCTCTGTTCATTTCCAAGCCAAACCATTCAATATCACAGGAATCCAAGTCTAGGCCCCAACCAGTAATGCTGAAGAAGCTGAAGTTGAATGGTTCTATGAAGACCTACAAGACCTTTTATAACTAACACCCAAAAAAGATGTCCTTTTCAGTATAGGGGACTGGAATGCAAAAGTAGGAACTCAAGAAACACCTGGAAAGGAAAGTTAGAAAAGTTAAATCGCTCAATCATGTCCGACTCTTTGTGACCCCATGGACTGTAGGCTACCAGGCTTCTCAGTCCAAGGAATTTTCCAGGCAAGAGTACTGGAGTGGGTTGCCATTTCCTTCTCCAAAAAGAAACACCAGGAGTAACAGGCAAATTTGGCCTTGGAATGTGGAATGAAGCAGGGCAAAGACTAATAGAGTTTTGCCAAGAAAATGCATTGGTCATAGCAAACACCCTCTTCCAACAACACAAGAGAAGACTCTACACGTGGACATCACCAGATGGTCAACACCGAAATCAGATTGATTATATTCTTTGCAGCCAGAATGGAGAAGCTCTATACAGTCAACAAAAACAAGACCAGGAGCTGACTGTGGCTCAGATCATGAACTCCTTATTGCCAAATTCAGACTTAAATTGAAGAAAGTAGGGAAAACCACTAGACCATTCAGGTATGACCTAAATCAAATACCTTATGATTGATTATACAGTGGAAGTGAGAAATAAATTAAAGGGCATAGATCTGATAATAGACTGCCTGATGAACTATGGAATGAGGTTTGTGACATTGTACAGGAGACAGGGATCAAGACCATTGCCATGGAAAAGAAATGCAAAAAAGCAAAATGGCTGTCTGGGGAAGCCTTACAAATAGCTGTGATAAAAAGAGAGGCAAAAAGCAAAGGAGAAAAGGAAAGATATGAGCATCTGAATGCAGAGTTCCAAAAAATACCAAGAAGAGAAAAGAAAGCCTTCTTCAGCGATCAATGCAAAGAATAGAGGAAAACAACAGAATGGGAAAGACTAGAGATCTCTTCAAGAAAATTAGAGATACTAAGGGAAGATTTCATGCAAAGATGGGCTCAATAAAGGACAGAAATGGTCTGGACCTAATAGAAGCAGAAGATATTAAGAAGAGGTAGCAAGAATATACAGAAGAACTGTACAAAAAAGATCTTCATGACCCAGATAATCTTGATGGTGTGATCACTCATCTAGATCCAGACATCCTGGAATGTGAAGTCAAGTGGGCCTTAGAAAGCATCACTATGAACAAAGCTAGTGGAGGTGATTCCAGTTGAGCTGTTTCAAATCCTGAAAGATGATGCTGTGAAAGTGCTGCACTCAATATGCCAGCAAATTTGGAAAACTCAGCAGTGGCCACAGGATTGGAAAAGGTTAGTTTTCATTCCAATCTCAAAGAAACGCAATGCCAAAGAATGCTCAAACTACCAAACAATTGCACTCATCTCATACGCTAGTAAAGCAATGCTCAACATTCTCCAAGCCAGGCTTCAGCAATACATGAACCGTGAACTCCCTGATGTTC
>SJYC01004898.1:0-21164 GCA_006408675.1 Madoqua kirkii | reverse complement strand
ATGGAACAACAGACTGGTTCCAAATAGGAAAAGGAGTACATCAAGGCTGTATATTGTCACCTTGTTTATTTAACTTATATGCAGATTACATCATGAGAAACACTGGGCTGGAAGAAACACAAGCTGGAATCAAGATTGCCAGGAGAAATATCAATAACCTCAGATATGCAGATGACACCACCCTTATGGCAGAAAGTGAAGAGGAACTAAAAAGCCTCTTGATGAAAGTGAAAGAGGAGAGTAGAAAAAGTTGGCTTAAAGCTCAACATTCAGAAAATGAAGATCATGGCATCCGGTCCCATCACTTCATGGGAAATAGATGGGGAAACAGTGGAAACAGTGTCAGACTTCCTTTTTGTGGGCTCCAAAATCACTCTAGATGGTGACTGCAGCCATGAAATTAGAAGACACTTACTCCTTGGAAGAAAAGTTATGACCAACTTAGATAGCATATTCAAAAGCAGAGACATTACATTGCTGACCAAGGTCCGTCTAGTCAAAGCTATGGTTTTTCCTGTGGCCATGTATGGATGTGAGAGTTGGACTGTGAAGAAGGCTGAGCACTGAAGAATTGGTGCTTTTGAACTGTGGTGTTGGAGAAGACTCTTGAGAGTCCCTTGGACTGCAAGGAGATCCAACCAGGCCATTCTGAAGGAGATAAACCCTGGGATTTCTTTGGAAGGAATGATGCTAAAGCTGAAACTCCAGTACTCTGGCCACCTGACACGAAGAGCTGACTCATTGGAAAAGACTTTGATGCTGGGAGGGATTGGGGGCAGGAGGAGAAGGGGACGACAGAGGATGAGATGGCTGGATGGCATCACAGATTTGATGGACATGAGTCCGAGTGACCTCCGGGAGTTGGTGATGGACAGGGAGGCCTGGTGTGCTGCGATTCGTGGGGTCACAAAGAGTCAGACACAACTGAGCAAGTGAACTGAACTGAACAGAAGTGAAATCACATGAGAAGGAGCATCCAGACTTCTTATTGCCTGGTCCACCCCCAGCCCCACACAAACACCCCTCTCTGCATACCCACGCAAGTGACTACAGCCTTCCAACATTTTCTCCTCAAACCAGCCCATCAGGCCTGTTAGTGAGTCTTCAGTGACCATCTCTTCTCTTTCACGGGGCACAAGGTCACACAAATAAAGATGACACTTTTCAACCTCCCCTCCAGCTGATACGGAAAGACCCAGCCAAAGCAACATGAGCAGAAGCCATGTGTGAAACTTCGAGTCACATCCTTAAAAGGAGGTGTGTGTCCCCCTTCTTCCCTTCTGCTGTTTTCAGTGTAAATGTGGGGAAGAGGCACCTTGGATCAAGCTGGTATAGGCCATACTCTGCAAAGGCAGAGCAAAATGTCAGCATGAGCTTGGGCCCCTAGACGATCTCAAAGAGCAAAGCCGCCGTACATTGACTGAAGCACTTTCTTCCAGACTATTCCATGGGAAAGACATTTGCATAAGCTACTCTTGAGAGTCCTTTGGACAACAGGGTGATCAAACCATTCAATCCTAAAGGAAATCAACCCTGAATAGTCATTGGAAGGACTGATGCTGAAGTTCCAATCCTTTGGTCACCTGATGCAAAGAGTCGCCTCATTGGAAGACCTTGATGCTGAGAAAGACAGGACAAAAGGAGGAGGGAGTGACAGAGGATGAAATGGATGGTATCACTGACTCAGTGGAGCAAACTTTGGGAGATGGTAAAGGACAGAGAAGCCTGGTGTGCTGCAGTCCATGGAGTTGCAGAGTCGGACACAACTGAGTGACTGAACAACAAAGCCACTTTTGAGTTTCTATTACAAGCAGCCGACCTCATATGCTAGCAAATATTACTAATCAAACTTGAAATCCAGCTACTTTTCTCACCATCAAGATACATTCCTGGCCCCTGGAGGGCTAAAATATTCTCTCTATGTGGTGGGACTCCAGCAGTTTCTACATAGGTCTATCTCCCCTACCTCAAATCCTGTTCCACCCACTGTTCCAAATATTCCTGAAGGCTCTTTCAGAAGAAGCCAAGGCTTCCATCTCTGGTAAACTATAACCTCTAGGAAGAATAACACACTGTACTATTAATCAGTTTTTGTATCTATGAAAGGCAGAACTGAGAATGTTCTGCTAAGCAGGGAAAAAAGGCTTTGAAATAAAAAATGTGGCACTACTGAAAACCCATGAATCTCACAAATTTGCCTAAGACTGATGTGAGGATAGAGCCAAACAAAGACTGCCACCGTGACCCCGCTCTACTAAGAATACCTCCTAAGTCTTAATACCGTCCTTAACAACTGAAACTGGCCTCAGCAGCACTGAGCAGACTGAGGAGACTGGGGCCTCCCTGGTAGGGTCCGTACCCTCTGGGGAGGAACGACCTGCGTTTTCAGTCAGGTTAGATGCACGAAGTTCCTGTCTTATCCCTGGGAAAGGGAGAAGGAAAGTCACGCTCTTCCTCCTGGCTTTCTCAGCTCCCTGGCTCTGGAGGATGACATTGCCCTTCTCCACTTGTCCTTGACTGAGTAGACACTCTAATTTATCCAGAAGTCACTTTTCTTTTCATTTTGGGATCTGGTAAATGTTACCGTCTGCAGTTGACTCAGCCTGCCCCGAAGTGAAGGAATCTGTATAGTCTGTCAATCTCCACAGCTTTGGAGAATGTTTTAAATGGCATTTGGTGATTGAAAGCAGGATACAATTGCCCTGTGACAAAGAAGCTAATGATCAAGGCCCCTCTAATAGCTTTTATATTACTGTGAAGTCACAACACTCTCCTGCTACTTTTTATTCATGCAAATGAAGTACACATCAAATCAAAGCAAACTGTCTGTCAACAGGTTGGCTTAAAGACCAGAATCCTCTTTTGCTTCTCTTTTTAAATAAAGAGCAAACAAGGACAGAAAAGAAACAAGAAGGCACCTTTTGTGCTTGTTTTCATAATTTTTTTTTCCTTCTGTCCTCCTCCTGGAGTAAACCTGAAAGGTCACAAGATAACGGTTTTTCATTCGTATCCCTGAGCTGAAGGTATTTGGAGATGATAAAAACCACGCACACTTGTTTGCTGTTTTTCTTTTCATTTGGAGTCCTCCTGTCAAGGTGCCCAGAATAATGCTTCTGGAGCAGATGGGGAAGGCAGACGCAGCCATGCTGGGAAACCACGTTTCCAGACGCGGCGTTTGTGTCACTCCTGTTCCTCGGCAGAAGCAGCCACCTGGGGGAGCCTGGCCCACCATCCTCCGTACCCTGCACCGGGTCCAAGAGGACCTTGCACACTTGGCTATTCACAATGCTTATTAATTTGGCACCTGCTTCTAGAAACCCTATATTTTTCACCAGACTTTGGCCCAATAGTGCTGTTGGAAAGAATCTTGAGATAAAGAGATGCATCTAACAGCCAAGATAAATGCAGTTGTACTGCGGAGCGGAACACTAGAGGTAGCCCCAGGAAGACAGCTGTTCTCAAGGCATCTGCAGACCCCTTAAGCCAGGAGGAAAGGATTTTGTGGGAAAGTGCCTAAGACTCCACTGTTTCACTTTCGCTGTCAAAGATCATTGTCTTATTACGGACGTTGTGATTGGTATTACTCAATGATACCCCAGGACTAAAAGGATCTGGGGAAAATAACCAAGAGCATAGCTCCTCAAACCAGCCACTGCCCCCATAGCATTGCTGTGCTATTTCACTATCTTAGTTAGACCTCACACCCAGGGCCAGATGGCTATGATTTAAACATAGGCAGTCCTGTTGGGGTCTCTTCAGTTCAGTTCAGTTCAGTAGCTCAGTTGTGTCTGACTCTTTGCGACCCCAAGAACTGCAGCACGCCAGGCCTCCCTGTCCATCTCCAACTCCCTGAGCCTACCCAAAGGGGTCAGTAGATAGCATCTGCTTCACTTGAGAGAAAGGAGTGGCAGAAGGGAGCTGAAATAAAGCCTTTGTCACCAATAAAGGCCAACTGGCAGGACACTGCTGAGAATGAGAGCCCCAGAATTAGGCAAAATTGTTCTCCCCGGTACAGGTATGCTGGACCCGGGAAGACGGCCCGTTCAGTGTAGAGTGGGGAGAGAACTGCTTCCTGCAGGCAGGCAGATGGCTCTGCAGAAGAAAAAGGGGAGAGGTGGGTCACACACATTCCAGTTTGTTTTTCCTAAATATATCAATATGATAAATCACTCCCCTGTCACAGAGCACCAGTTTGAACTCCCTGAGTCATACAGTGCTGAAGAATTGATGCTTTTGAACTGTGGTGTTGGAGAAGATTCTTGAGAGTCCCTTGGACTTCAAGGAGGTCAAACCAGTCAATCCTAAAGGAAATCAACCCTGAATATCCATTGGAAGGACTGATGCTGAAACTGAAGCTCTAATACTTTGGCCACCTTATGCAAAGAGTCTTCTCATTGGAGAGTACTCTGATGCTGGGAAAAACTGAGGGCAGAAGAAGAAGAAGGAAACAGAGAAGGAGGCAGTTGGATGGCAGCAGTGACTCAATAGATATGAGTTTGAGCAAACTCTGGGAGATAGTGAAGGCCAGAGAATCCTGGCGTGCTGCAGTTCATAGGGTCACAAAGAGTCAGACATGACTTAGCAACTGAATACCAACAATATCTACTTTACATATGGTAGTGTATATGTTGGGGTGAGAGGTGTGAGAGAGGTTCAAGAGGGAGGGGACATGTGTATACTTGTGGTTGATTCATGTTGGTGTATGGCAGAAACCAACACAATATTGTAAAGCAATTATCCTCCAACTAAAAATAAATAAATTTCTTAAAGAAAATAAACAAATAAATGTGCTAAGTTGTGTCTGACTCTTTGTGACCAAGGACTGTAGCCTGCCAGGCTCCTCTGTCCATGGGATTCTCCAGGCAAGAATACTGGAGTGGCTTGTCAATCCCTTCTCCAGGGGATCTTCCCAATCCAGGGATCGAACTCAGGGCTTCTGCATTGCATGTGGATTCTTTACTGTCTCAGCTACCAGGGAAGCCCCAAGTAAATAACTGAAAATATTTTTTTTAAATCACTCCCCTAGAGGAAGCAAATAAGGAGATGGAGAAGGTCCTGAATGCCACACCTCCTACTTGGAAAAACACACCAAGAGTGGGGAACAAGCTACCCGTCCCAGCACCATTGCAGGGTGAGGAACAGACCCAGAGAGAACTTGGGAGATCTTGCTTATGACATCCATTAAAAGGTGGTGTCAAGTCTTTGGACTGCCAAGTCCAAGGGTACCCTGTTATCCACATCTACTGACTCTTGACCACGGGAGGACATCACACTCATGCAGCCATTGGCCATTTCTGACCCTTCTCCATGTGCCATATCCTTGCCTGGTTTGGCATCTCAATTTTCATCCAAGTACCAACACTCTTCTTCTACTTAGAGTTATGCAATCACCACCCAATATCCTCTCAGAAGACCTATGTCAGAGATAATAATCCCAAATCCCTTACAACTCGATATACAGGAGAGGCATGCTCTGGAGGACTGGGCAAGTTGTTTACAACCCAATCCATCCTTCTTTGTCTAGGCCTCTTCATAAACAGCATTGTCTCCTCCAGCTTGATGTTAAGAAGAAATTCCAGAACAAAATTCTATCTTATTAACTAAAGGGAGTTGTTGAAAACATTGTCCATTTTGTTCCTCAGTCTTCTGAAATCAACACACACACATACACACAAACACTTCTTTTAGCTCTAAGAGTTGTGTGTGTGTGGTTTTTTTTCCTAGTTAGACTACTCTTAAGGTCACTATAGTTAATGTAAATTTTGTTTAAATCATGTCAATAAATTGTTTTCTCTTTTTGATTTGGTCATCAGGTAACTCAAAACCAAATCTGTGGTTCAGTGCCAGTTGAGCAATGTAGGAGGCAAAAACCTGTGTATCTGCAACTTCTCCCTCTCTGGAAACTCTCCCTCTTACCACCCCTTCCCCTGTGTCCTGTTTATAGTCTGAAGACAACACTGTTTGTTTTCTATTTCACAGTGGACTAGGTATTCTTGGAGGAAATCATAAATTCCATGGAATGACAGAAATGAATAAAATATATCCTTAATATTCTTCATTAATTTGCAATAAATTTATTTTAAATTTTTATTAAAATAGCCAATGGATATAAATTACCTAGCCTTTTAAATTTTAGAATCAGAACAAAAAATTTAGTTTCATGTGAATTTCCAAGAATTTAATGAGTTTTTATATTGCTCATCAAATTTATACAATCAAAATAGGATTTCTGTTAATAATATTTGGTCGTTGACTCATCAATTGTCAATTACATTCTATTTTTCAACACAGTGACTTATTTAAACTTATTTTCTTCTATCACTTGGCTAATTCACAGTATTAAGAGAAGTATTCAAAGGATGGTGTATTTGACCAAGGTTAATTCTGTTTTATTTCTACTAATATATCCTAGATTAAAATCATTAAATATTTTATGCTGCCACTTTATATGCCACAGGAAAAAATATTGGCTGTTAGTAAATTTTGACAAAAGATTCTCACTAAACACATTTTCCAAAGACTCTCTGTTGGCATCTATAGCTAAACTTAATCTCTTTTACATCCCATCGCCTTTTGAGATTGGAAGGGACTTTCTGAGTTCTTGTTTTGGTTAGTGTTTTCTCCCAGAAATATCAACTGTTGCTGTCATTCTTACTGAAGTCGGTTATCTCACGGTTGGTTCTATAAGCCAAGCTTATTTCTTGCAAAATATTTTTTAATAATCCAAAGTCCAACCACTAGACCAGTTGTCATCAGTTTGGCCTTTGATATCAGAAGTAAAAGGGACAGAAAATGAGACCATTTTTTCCTATATCTTCTCTTGTTCTCTTCAATTCATAGAGAGTGAAGTTATAGTTTTTAGTTTTGTTTTTAAAGGTCAGGTATATGATAACATTTATGTTTTAAACAGAAGTGAGACACTGAGTTCTTCTATTCATTTTGATTTTCACACACCTGATATTCAAGAACTCATTTTTTCATCCATTCATTCACCAAATATTCCAAATATTTACTCACCACCCACTCTGTACAGACATCATCAGGTGAGCAATCAAGGGAAAAATAAGCCATATTGCAGAGGAAGGCAGAGGAAAGAGGAGCTAAAACACCTGTCCTTTGGGGAGCCAGCAGGCCACTTTAGGAAACACGGCATATCAAGGGCCTAGTGTATAATAGGTGCTATGTAGATGCGGGCCATAATGAACTGTAGCCACAAAAACAATTTAAAGCCTCTAATTCAATGACATGTCCACGCAAATATAGACCAAATTTCTACTAATATATCCTAGATTAAAATCATTAAATATTTTATGCTGCCACTTTATATGCCACAGGAAAAAATATTGGCTGTTAGTAAATTTTGACAAAAGATTCTCACTAAA
The DNA here is from genome assembly GCA_006408675.1 of Madoqua kirkii. Classification (NCBI taxonomy): domain Eukaryota; kingdom Metazoa; phylum Chordata; class Mammalia; order Artiodactyla; family Bovidae; genus Madoqua; species Madoqua kirkii. Next base: position 13,782 of record SJYC01004898.1, on the reverse strand, counting down.
CACATTTTCCAAAGACTCTCTGTTGGCATCTATAGCTAAACTTAATCTCTTTTACATCCCATCGCCTTTTGAGATTGGAAGGGACTTTCTGAGTTCTTGTTTTGGTTAGTGTTTTCTCCCAGAAATATCAACTGTTGCTGTCATTCTTACTGAAGTCGGTTATCTCACGGTTGGTTCTATAAGCCAAGCTTATTTCTTGCAAAATATTTTTTAATAATCCAAAGTCCAACCACTAGACCAGTTGTCATCAGTTTGGCCTTTGATATCAGAAGTAAAAGGGACAGAAAATGAGACCATTTTTTCCTATATCTTCTCTTGTTCTCTTCAATTCATAGAGAGTGAAGTTATAGTTTTTAGTTTTGTTTTTAAAGGTCAGGTATATGATAACATTTATGTTTTAAACAGAAGTGAGACACTGAGTTCTTCTATTCATTTTGATTTTCACACACCTGATATTCAAGAACTCATTTTTTCATCCATTCATTCACCAAATATTCCAAATATTTACTCACCACCCACTCTTACAGACATCATCAGGTGAGCAATCAAGGGAAAAATAAGCCATATTGCAGAGGAAGGCAGAGGAAAGAGGAGCTAAAACACCTGTCCTTTGGGGAGCCAGCAGGCCACTTTAGGAAACACGGCATATCAAGGGCCTAGTGTATAATAGGTGCTATGTAGATGCGGGCCATAATGAACTGTAGCCACAAAAACAATTTAAAGCCTCTAATTCAATGACATGTCCACGCAAATATAGACCAACCTCAGGAGCTGGACCTGCAGTAGGAAATGGCAACCCACTCCAATATCCTTGCCTGGAAAATCCTGTGGACAGAGGAGCCTATTGGGCTATAGTCCATGAAGTCACAAAGAGTTGCAAATGACAGTGATTTAGCACACGTGCATGCAGAAGCTGTGGGTTTCTGAGAAAGCAAAAGGGTTAGACTGCTAATTTAAATTCATCCATTTTATTTTAATAAGTTTTCCCACGCAGTCACTTACTGTTTTTTCCTCCCTAAAACTGGGGAGTATTTTAAGAATGTAGGCTCTAAAACTAGGCTATGCAAATAGTTTAAAGAATTAATATTATATAAATTACATATAATAAAATGCAAGATCTTAAAATATTGAGCATTTGGTTTGATGAGTTTTACCAGTTGTATACACCTAGGTAACCACCACTTAAAGGACAGACCATTTCCATTATCCCAGAAAGTTTCCTTAAGCCCCTTACTAGGCAATCTCTTTCTGATTTCTATGACTATAGATTAATTTTATTCTATAATTTCACGTACATGGAATGATGGAGCATGTATACTGTCATGTCTAGCTTCACTTAAATCATGTTTTTGAGATGTTGTTGCATTTATTAGTAGTTTATCCTTTTGTACTGCTGAATTATACTCCACTATGCAGATAAACTACTGTTTGTTTATCCACTCTCTTGTCAGTGAAAAGTTGGGTTGTTTCCAGTCTGGTGATTATAACTAAAAGTGCTATCATCATTTTTGTAAAAGCCATTTTCATTTCTTTTTTTTTTTTTTTGGAAGAACCTCAAATTTAGTATTTCTGGGATATAGAGCAGATATATGATTAACTTTCTAAGAAACTATTAAGTAGTTTTCCAAAGTGGTGGGTCATTTTTACACTACTGCCAACAGACATATCAAAGTTCTGGTTGTGGCATATGCTCACACTTGGTATTGACCATCTTTTGGGGTTTTAGCCATTTTCATGTTGGTAAAATAGTAGCTCACTGTGGTTTAATTTGCATGTTCTTGATGACTACTGGCTTCCTTGGTGATTCAGATGGTAAAGAGGCTGCCTGCAATGCAGAAGACCTGGGTTCAATCCCTGGGTCAGGAAAATCCCCTGAAGAAGGAAATTGTAATCCACTCAAGTATTCTTGCCTAGAAAATTCTGTGGACAGAGGAGCTGCCAGGCTATAGTCCATGGGGTCACAAAGAGTAGGACATAACTGAGTAGCTAACACACATGCAATGGTTTTTCATTTATTTCTTGCTATTTGTATGAGATCTTCTGTGAAATGTCTGTTCAAGATTTTTGCCCCCTTTTTAATTTGACTTCTTATTGTTGATTTGTAGAAATTCTTTACATATTATGGATATGAGATTTTTATATATCTATATATTACATTTATTCCTCTGTGCCTTGAACATTCATTTTCTTAGTGATGGATCAGACCTCACCTGGTCCCTTTACTAGCTGAGTTCTCTGGGGAGAAATTTAGAAATACAATTTTAATATCACTAATCATCAATCTTTTCTTTCATCATACAAAGAAAGACATTTCTCTAATTCTCTTCCTATCTACTCTCTGTTCCTTTGTTGATGGCCTTTGCTGAACTTAGCATGTCCCTATACAGTCATCTATGTACCTCTAGTCTGAATGAATTACTTCATTCTCCAAACACACAGCACTTTACTTATTGATTTCTTTCTAAATTAATATTGTATATATCTTCAATCCAAACCACTATATTTAACCATACATAGGACCTCCCTGGAGCTCAGTTGGCAAAGAATCTGCCTGCAGTGCAGGAGATAGGGTTCGATCCCTGGATCGGGAAGATCCCCTGGAGAAATAAATGGCGCCCCTCTCTAATAATCTTGCCTGGAAAATCTCACGGATGGAGGAGCCTGGCTGGCTATAGTCCGAGGGGTGGCAAAAATCAGACACGATTTAGCGGCTAAACCACCACAAATGTCTACTTGGACATTCCCCTCAGACTCTGCCGCCTCCAAACAGAATCCTTTATTACACCCCTTGCAAAAATAGTCCTTCTTTAGGCTTCCTGTTACGGTAAGTGCCAGCACCATATACCAACTTCTTAATGCAGAAATCTAGCTGTGTTTTGACTCCCATATCCAATCCCTCAGGCAGGGTCATTGATCTTACCACCGTCACTCCCCCAAATCTTGCCCCGTTGTGTCACTTCTCATCTAGATTTCTGTTCCAGCTCCACCATCTTTCTTCCCACTATACTCCAACTATGTGGGCTTTCAGGTAGTTGCTAGAATACACCAAGATTTTTCTTCTCAGACTTTTGCATTTGAAGTTCCCTTTGCCCTCAGTGCTCTTCTCTAGCGCTTCCTTGATCTGAAATAGCACCAGTCCACACACTCGATTCTCTCTATCACAATATGCTCTTCATCTCCTTCTCAGGTTTATCCCAAACTGTGACCACATTTTCCTTGTTGCTTTGCCCCACAAGACAAGAGTTTTCAGAGAGTAGATTCCCTTTTGTTCATTAGTATCTCTCCGTGTCTGGCACATAATAGACACTTACTGAGGATCATTGAATGAAAGAATATTTTCCTCACCAATTCAAATGTAGGGTCATGTCTTTTTAATTTTCTATCCACCCTGAAATATTTCTTTGCAAATAATAGGTATTATAAACACCTCCTTAAGAGGGTTACATTGATTTCCTTCACTGTCTTTGGCTAACTGCACCACTTTTCCCAAATTAGCTTTTCTGATCTTTCTTCATATAGCCACCAATCTATTCCCTCCCTAGCTCATCTATAACAAATCCCTGATTTGTTATTTCTCTAGAGATCTATGCACTGCACATATACAGCTATACCTACCAGATACCAAATAATTGCCAAAAGTAACTTCAAGAGGATTTTATCAATCTGGTGAAGAAAAACCAGCAGCCTAACAGAGCTGACTGCTCAGCTCCATCAGACAGGTAAAGATTGCGCCCAGGCACAAACCCTTGCTGTTTTCTGTACCTTCCTCTGCTTGGTATCACGCTCCCCTCTCACGAGGGTGTTTGAGTTTGATTCTCTCAGCCAAGTGGCAGATGGAGAAATTGTTTGTGATTGAGAAGAGAATATTTTATCAGACTTCCTACAAATGGGGTCCACTGAATTTTAATCTGCCAGCAAAGCACTGACAAAAAAAGGAGGAAAAGTCTCAACAGGACATCCTGTAAGGTCGGCTCAGGAATTAGTATGCTTTGGGTCAACACTCAGTCAATAGATGATAAACTTTCAAGGGCAACTGAGAGAGTCCTGAAACAGATACCTCCCAGGTCCCTCCAGCCTGCTGGGGAAGGCTGCCGTGCAGAAGGGAACCTGGGTCAGGAGCCAGGAAGTCTGTATTCCAGACCTGGTTCTGGCCCTGACTTCTTAGGTCACTGCCTGTTGGTGATGTCATCTTCAGCATCTCGGCCACCCTACCTGTACCGAAAAAAAAAAAGAAAAAAAAAAAAAAGGAAAGGGTACATCCTACTCCTCCCAACTGGGTTGTGAAGAAAATTAATTGGGAGATGAATATGCTATCCAGATAGAAGAAGCACAAGTTGTTTTTGAAATTAATAATATTTTATTCTTTTCTCTTTCATACAATTCCACAATAAGTTCTGTATCATACTGATAGCCACTGGTGTTTATTGAGCAGTTGCGGTGCGCTGGGTATATGCAAACTGCACTTCGCATGAATTGTCTCCTATAACTCATACTAAACCCTAGGGAAGGATGATAAAGAGGGCACAAAAATATGAAAAATGGCATATCTTTTAATTAGATTTCAACATTACCTAAGTGTTGGTCACTCAGTCATGTCTGACTCTTTGCGACCCCGTAGACAGTAGCCTGCCAGGCTTCTCTGTCCATGGAATTCTCCAGGCAAGAATACTGGAGTGGGATGCCATGCCCTCCTCCAGGGATCTTTCTGATCCAGGTCTCCTGTATTGCAGGCAGATTCTTTAGCATCTCAGCTACCAGGGAAGCCCCAATATTAACCTAGGACCTGATCAATAAATGCTCCTGGAAACCAAGGGCTGAGGCAGTGTGCCATGCCTCAGAAAATATTTTTACAGGCACACTGAAATGATGAGCGAGGTGGAATGGGGAGGGATGTGGGAGGGGGGTTCAGTATGGGAAACACATGTACATCCATGGCTGATTCATGTTAATGTATGGCAAAAAACCACTACAATGTTGTAATCAGCCTCCAATTAAAAGAAAAAGAAAAAAGAATTGGAATGATGAACGAGCTATCCATCCCCCAGCATTGCATTGCCACCACCTGTGGATTACTCCTCTCTGCCTCCCTTATCCACAGGTACAGTGTGTATACACAACACATACATGAATAATAATAGTCCATACTAGAGTGCACCAACTATGTGCCGAGTATTTTACATATATGATCTCGATTACTCATTATGTCAGCCCTTGGAGTAGGCACTATTTTTAGCCCCAACATAATGGAACAGAGTGATGGGGAGTAACTTGCCCAAAATGAAGGAAAGTCATAGATCAGAAATGGAGCCCAGTCTTTTAGCAATTAAGAGCTTGCTTTTCCATCCACTACTCCACACTACCTCTCGATGCATTTTTTTCCCATTTTAACATTTTTTAATTAAGTTTTACAACGGCTTTGAACAGTTAACACAGCAGCAGGGTGTGCTCACTCAGGGGTGTCTTACTCTTTGCCACCCTATCGACTGTTTTCTGCGAGGCTCCTCTGTCCATGGAATTCCCCAGGCCAGAATTGTCATTTCCTCTTCCAGAGGATCTTCCCGACCCAGAGATCAAGTCCACATCTCCTGCATTGGCAGGTGAATTCTTTACCACTGAGCCACCTGGGAAGCCCCAGTCTGGGAGCAGTGGGCTTTTTAAATCCTCAGAAAACAAACAGCTGTTATTCAAACAACGGTACCTAAGAACAGAGGAAATAGAGGATGGGGATAGATACACCACAGAGGAGAAGGGACACACAGCCGCAGGGCAGGCAACCTGGTTCTCCTTTCAGCTCTGCCGCTGCCAGACCTATGACCCAGGACCGGCCACTTGGTCTCTTTGAGCCTCTGGTTAGAAAATGAGGGCATGTAACTAAAAGATACTGAAATTTCACACATGCTCTAAACCCCTATATGGAATCTAGTGCAAGTGAGTGTGTATAGGATTGCCCTCCAGCCCACAGGCTGTCTGGTGCTCCAGTAGCTCAGGGAGATTAACAGAGGCCTGGGCAAGACCTCAGCCCAGTCTATGTGCATTCCACTCCATCCCGGGCCCTTCCTGCAGCTCTGAAAACACAGGCTGGATCCAAGGTGCCTGTTCCAGCATCACTTCTGTTTACTCCACCATCAGGATGGTGTCACTTAGCCAGAGCCATCATTCATAGCCACACCAAATGGCCCATGGAAGAAAAGTTGGTTATAATCAAAGAACAGATGACAAGTGACAGGCCCCGCTCCTGATTTTCCACAATAACAGAAGAGACCAGCAACTGCCGTGGTGGCCCGACACGCAGACAGACTGTTCCCTTCCAAGCAGACTCTTTCTGCTGATGTCCGCCCCTCTCTGGGGACTAAAGAGCATCCCTGGTCTCTTGCGAAGCTGAGCATCCCCATCCTTCCAGGGGAAATACTGGGAGAGACACTCACAGCAGCCCCGCTCATCTGAGTTCTGCTGCTCACTTTATTTTGTGGATAAAAGTTAATCATGTAACTCCTTTGCATATCCAGTGCTGCCAAAGGAAGCAGAGCTGGCATAGGGTGGTGCTGAGGCTGAACTGGAGGCCAAAAACAAGAGGGGGAAGGAAAGAAGAGAGAAGTTCTCAGCCAAAAGCAGTAACTGCAGACAACTGAGCCGATGTTACTGGACAGGTCTATACCCCTCTGTTTTGGCTAATGGATTGCAAAATGAGACTGCCTCAGTAAATGACCAGACACCTGTCTGCTGCTTACGGGAACATCAGAAGTTTCAGTGATTGACAGCAAGAATTATCAGAATTTTTCTGGCCTGCTCTGCAGAGGCAATTCAGTTCTAATGTTAACATTCTACTAAAAAGGCTAGGTCCAGTAGTACCATTTAAAAAAGTTTTATTGAAGAATAATCAGTTTACAATGTTGCATTAATTTCTGCTATAATAAATGCATATTCTTTTTCTTATTCTTTTCCATATGGTTTATCACACAATATTGAATATAGTTTCCTGTGCTATACAGTAAGACCTTGGTGTTTATTAGTTTTAACACTTTTTTAAAGTTGAGCCATGTAAAATTGCTATTTGCTCATTTTTGACCTACAAGAACTGAAATATCGTGATGTTAAACCTAATATTTTTAGCAAGCCACTGTCCTAGGTGTTGAAAATGTAAAGAGAGATAAGACACAATATGTCTTCAAGGGGCTGCCAAAAGACAACCTCGTGGAGAATTAGCTGCAGGTTGGGTGTGCTGGATGCTATGAGAAAGAGGTACAGAGGAAAGGAGGCGGGAAGTAGGTAGAAATGCAATGTCCTGAAGTAGTGTATTCCTTTCATTTAGCAGGAGTCCAGATCCACTGAGACAAACACTAATGCTCCCCTCCCCTTCTTGCCATCTAAGCATCTGAAGACCAGACAGCAAAGCTAGAGTCTCCAAGCAAATGTAAGAGCAGGCCGAGCTCTGAACCTGCCAACCTTGACTGAGTCTCTTAAGCATTTGTTATTTTTATGGCCCCTGAATGCTTCCCTTGAATATTAATTTTCCTCAATTCTTTAAGTATATATTAGTTATTACATATCTTTGATTAATATTTGATGGCCGCTTAGGCTGCTGAGAGCTCTCATAAATTTTCCAAGTGGATATCTGGCACTCGGTAAGTGTGGGAGACCCCGCATGTAGAGCAAAGACATCAATCATTTTAAATCTCTGACTCCACACCTTAATACCCAAAGATATATTGCTAAGAAGCCCATAACAAGTCATTAAAAATGAATGTCTTGTGGCAGTTTTCATGCCTGCAGAATTCCGCAGCAGAGGGAGGGGAGCCTGGGATATGGCAGGGCCCAGAGAGCATGCTGACACCTCTCTGGGCATGTTTTAAAAGGCTCTGTTTCCCACTCCATGACCAGCTATATCATGTGCAGGGTCCAGTGCAAAGTGAAAATTCAGGGCCCTTGTTCTACAGTTATTAAGCATTCTGACAAAGCAACAAGGATGCATTAAACAAGCTTGGGGCCTTTCTAAGCGTGGGGTCCAGGGTGACTATGCAGGTCACACACCCCGTAAAGCCAGCTGTCCCTCTCTCTGCCCTCCCCAGCACCCTCATCTCCCTCTGTCTGGAACTTAGTCTCTGTCTGTGTTTTCAATAAAAACATCAACAATGATAGCATTTTCTGGAGACACAAATGAGGGCACTCTATTTTCCTGAACCTTTCATCCACTCACAAGATCAGAGACGATTCATCTCAGTCCCCATAAAAGTACTATAATTACCTTTGGTCTACAAATGGGGAGATTGAAACCTGTGATGGTTAATTTTATGTGTTAATCTCACTGGGCCACAAGGCACCCAGATATTTGGCTAAACATTATTCTAGGTGCTTCTGCGATTAAGTAGGTAGGCTGACTAGAGCAGATCGCCCTTCCTAATGTGGGTGGGCCTCGTCTAATCAGTTGAAGACATGAAGAGAACAAAAAGGCTGCCCCTCTCTTGAGTAACAGGGAACTCCTCCTTGACTAACTCTGAGCTGGGAATTAGATTTTCCCTGCCTTTGGACTTGAACTAAAAGATGAGTTCTTTCTGAGTCTCCAGCCTGCCAACTGCAGATCTGGGGCCTTGTGAGCCAATTCCAGTGCACGGACATTGTACATATACGGATCCAGGTCCTCAGTCACTCAGTCATGTCTGGCTCTTTGCAACTCCATGGACTGTAGTCCACCAGGCTCCTTGGTCCATGGAATTCTCCAGGCAGGAGTACTGGAGTGGGTTGCCATTCCCTTCTCCAGGGGATCTTCCCGACCCAGAGAGGGAACTTGGGTCTCCTGCCCCGCAGGCAGATCCTTTGCCATCTGAGCCAGTGAGACGTAGCGCAAGGTGATGGGAGGGGCTGGGGGCTTCTCCGCTGTCACAGGTCCTGCCAGCTCCTGCACAGCCTCGCCTCCTCTCCACCGCTCTGCATCCTTCCAGCCTCTTTCATTTTTTCATTTACTTCCCTGTGTTTAGTCTTGTGGCAGTTATTTAGACAAGTAGTTTTTAAAACAGGGGCAATTTTACCCCCCAGGGAACATTTGGCAATGACTAAAGACAGTGCTAGTTGTCACAACTGTGGGGGTGCCACTGGCATCGAGTGGGTAGAGCCAGGGATGCTGCTAAACACCCTGTAGCCCATAGGAGAGCCCCCACCACAAAGAATCGTCCAGCCCACATGTCAGCAGTGCCGCAGCTGTTAAGTCCTGATTGAGACCCAGGATGGCAAGTTTCTGCCATGAGGGCTCCTCCTCCCCACTTCCCCTCTGTCCTTTGCTGTCATATCGAGTTGATCAGGGCATTCATTCCCTCTGAGCCCAGTTCTAAACTCAGAGTCCTCTCAACACAGGTCTCCAGGCAGTTGCTAATAAGTGATAGGTGCTGAAATGGAAAACCCTTACATTAGACACTTTTGTGTTGGCTGTATTTACCTAATGATAGTGTAACCCTTTGAAGCAAAGATTGTGTTTGCTATGTTATAGTCTTGGAGAGCTCCAAGAGGAAGACAGAAAATGATAGAGAAGGGAAGAAAGAGGGAGGGGGACATAAAGAAAATTAAAGAGAAAAGAAGAGAAGGAAACAGAAGTGTAGATGAAAAAGGAATGGAAAATAAAAGAAATAAAGTCCAAAAGGAGGCACCACTGAGATCAGTATCTTTGAAATAACTGAAGCAGCCCTTCTATTTGCGGAGTTTATCTCATATATTCTTTAGTTTTGGCTTCACAGTGTCTTAGTTGTCACATGTGGGATCTTCAGTTGCAGCACATGACATCAAGTTCCCTGACCAGGGATCAAACTCAGGCCCCCTGCACTGGGAGCACAGCATCAAAGCCACTGGACCACCAGTGAAGTCCCTTTTGTATATTCTTAACACGGCTCCTCAAAGTCCCAGGAGCCAGCACCATAATTTCCCTGTGGTCAAGAGGCTGACTCCCTGTCATGAAGACCTAGTCACTATATTCTTTCAGTTCACACAGGCTCCATAGAAGAACTCTCCAGTCCCTCCCAGACCCTCCGGTGGCCCCCATGTACACAGCTTTCTTGCAAAGTGGTGAGGAAGAGCTGTCATTTTGTTATTTTCTCTAAAGGCCACAGAAAGTGGCCCCAAAGAACTAAGTTCAAAGTTCTCAAATGTCTGTGAGCCTTCACTTGATATGGATTGCAGATTAAGACAAGGGCCCCCATCCTCGTGATAAACGGCCAGCAATGGTAGCTTTGAGAGAAAACAAAACCCTACGCGATGTTGACTGTCAACGGTCTTGACGGATACATTCTGAGTGTTTTTATAGCTTAGATCTTCAGAAAAGATTTGGCAGGCCCTTCGTGTTAAAGGGTTTATGCCATGAGAGTGGCACAACCACATGTCTGTTTTGAACTTTTCCCTAACAAATGAGGAAATGTAGGCAAAAATGCCCATGTATGCAAAGGGCACTTCTGAGAAAATAACAAGCCTTGTGATTGAGTAATCAAAGTGATCAATTTGTTGGAAAAAAATACTCTTTGGAGGCACGTATAATTTTTGGCACCATGCATCTTGGGACATTTTTTTTTCCCCACAACATTGCCAACTAAAAAGCCAAGCACAGGCTGTGTTCAGATGCTTCCATTCGTCTCTACCAGCTGAACTCACCCTGTCTAAGGTCCAAAGCATTTGCTCAGTGCGCTTCCTGCACTCAGCATCTACAGTGGCCAGACTCACAACCCCCTTCCATCCACTGATTTTTTTAAATGTTTTTTTTTTTCTCTTGAACGTATTCCTATTCTCAGAGTCCATCTGTTAAGTCTTTTCATCAGGGGCGTATTTGAGACCCCATGCCATGCAAAATTCCACAAAGGAACCTTCTTTGTCCATTGTGAAATGAAGTGATTCCCTCCCTCCTCTCTGTGAAAGAGGGCTGCTTGGATGAGATCCCAATGCCTGGAGAAAGAAGATGGACGAGGCAGAAGAGACCGTCGTCCTCCTTGGAGTCTTATTTCGTTCCTGCTACTGGCTTTCCACAGGGTGGACCAGAGTAACGCAAGTGACTGAAGTCACAGAACAGCTGAGCCAGAGTATGCAGGTGATTCAGGAAAGCTGAAAAGGCTTTAGCCAAAGGGAGGACCACGTGTAAATTCAGCATCTGTATAGCCACGGCATTTTCCCAGAAATCTCCAAGAAAAGAAAGTCACAGGACCCCCACACTTTTCCCAGTGACTTCTGAGCTGCTTGCTTTGTGACCTTTAGTTTGGAAGCAGCCAGGCCTATGGGGTCCTGCATGGGAAACAGCTCTGCCTCACTCCCGCTGAGAAAGACAGGCATCTTTCGTCACCTTTGCCTCCCGTACAGAAGGGGCTGGTTCTCATGTTTTCCCCCAGCTCCATAGCTCAGGGCTTTGCTAATCTTGCTGAATACTTCAGTTTTTAGATGGTATATCAATGAGGATTCAAACAGAGCAGTTTATACACAAAAATTCTGTCTGCTTTGTAAAAGATTATCCTTTTATAAACACTCTGCAGAAAACATAAAAGCAAATAGGGGACAGCACATAGAACAGGAAAGATGTTAGCAGGGAGATTAATACTGAATGGGTCGAAATGAATGGCGCTTACTAAAACGAGGTCCAGATACTTTGGCTGCAGTGAAACATAAATAATGGGAATGACACATCGTTTATTCGGGATAATGAGTTGATCCAAAGTAGAGGCCTAGGACAAGAGATTAAAGATTAAATATCCATCTCCTGATGAATATCAGTAGCCAACTTTAACCTTTTCCTTCCAAAAGTACAATTTTCCTCTTCCAAGTATACATGCTTCTGTTACAGTACAGAAATCGGATCTCTAAAAAACAGCAAATACCACTTGAATCACTTTCTGAACCTGGTGGAAAACATTGGTTCTCGTTTCAAGACAGGAAGTGTAATTTTTTTTTTTCTTCCTTGTCTCTAGCCCCTGAAAACTGATTTAAAGAAAAGCTTTCCCTTCCATATTCTGCATTGGAGAAACCTAGTTTAGGGACTCTGCTCACATCTCCTCATTCACCCACTGAACAAGAAAGTTTTTCAAAACAAAAAGGAAAGGGAGACTGGCTGAACCAAGTATGGATTTCACGTGGCCGGTGAGCCCCGTAGAGTGACATCCTGAGACAAGCCTTAGAAATCATCTTATCCTGACTCCCCCGCCTGTTGGGGGAGAAAGCTGAGGCCAGCAACCAGGGCGTGTCCAGACAGGGTCCCACGGCCAGTGAGAGGCAGGCCTGGTTCTAGGATGCCGCCTCTGGCTTCCAGCCCCCTCGCTCTCCCCTGCACCCCGCTGTCTCTTTATTCCCTCAAGTTGGAAATAATGACCAAAGCAGCTTGCTGGAAGCGCCAGCACCCCACATGCTAAATTAAAGCCCTGAATTCATGAAAAACTTAGAATATTGGAAGCTCTGAATAAATAAGAGTTGGAAACAAAAAAAAAAATGAAAAGGAGGGAGGGGGGTGAGTTGGAGCACTGGGAGAAAAATGTTGAAGAGAAGGATGCAAAAGGAACAGATAGTGATCACAGATGCCCACAGTGCCAGCCACAGGGCCTGCCACCCTGGGCACAGTTTTGGAACTATTTCTTTAGTGGCCCTTCCCTCTCAAGGGATAAGAAGAAATGGTGTGGTTTGTCTGTTTCTTAGAGCCAAATAGCTGCCCACTGCTCACAAGGGAAGACCAGAAGATTGATTCTGTGGCTGGTAGATATCAGTGGAGTGAAGAGAGCGACAATATTCAAATAGAGCATTTAAAAAAAATCCAGACCACCAACCAAGTTGGAGCAGGAAACCATAGCGCGTTAATTCCACAGCCACTCACCTACAGAGAGCAAGGTCAGAATTTGGCTGGTGTCCCATGTGATATCAGTTTGGTGGTTTCAGTCTATGCTCCAGGGAACATTTGTCTCGGTGCCAAACCGACATGCATGCACGGTTGGCAGGCTGTCCTCCAGGCCAGGAATGAGGAGTGTGGAAGTGTATCCATTTTCACTTTGCAAGTATCTGCATGCCAACGCCTCGGCCACTGCTACCCTTTGGACAAAGAGGGGAATTTATGCTTGAGAGTGAGGCTGTTTTCAGGTATCATACTCCACATGGGGGTGGTGAGGCTAGCAGCTCCACTCTTTGCATCCTCTATCCTTGGGCAAATACTCTGAAGTTTATTATTTTGTTAGAGATGAAAATAATTGAACCATTTCCTAGATAAGAAAGGTATTACTGGGACCACCTGCCAGAGCAGCTAAGCAGAAAAGTACTTTTTGAGTACTGAACACTGTGGTGCTGGAGAAGACTCTTGAGGGTCCCTTGGACTGCAAGGAGATCAAATCAGTCAATCCTAAAGGAAATCAACCTTGAATATTCATTGGAAGGACTAATGCAGATGCTCCAATACTTTGGCCATCTGATGCGAAGAGCTGACTCACTGGAAAAGATCCTGATGCTGGGAAAGATTGAGGGCAAGAGAAGAAAGGGGCTCCAGAAGATGAGATGGTTGGCTAACATCACTGACTTAATGGACTTGAGTTTGAGCAAACTCCAGGAGATAGTGAAGAACAGGGGAGTCAAGAGTTAGGTGTGTTGTAATTCATGGGGTCACAAAGAGTCAGACACAACTCAGCAAATGAACAACCACCCTGTTTCCATTTTAAAGGGGTAATCAAAAGAAAAGGCAAGATATTCATAAGACATGAAGCTGCCACTTTGGAAAGGAAAGGATATGTTAAGCCTTAAAAGGAGGGTTCTAAAAGGAAGGCCATCATAAATTCAAATCTCGAGCATTCAACA